>JAEMOT010002471.1:91794-110751 GCA_019297695.1 Apostasia ramifera | reverse complement strand
ATATTTTTATTAAAAATTATTGAATATGTAAAATAAAATAATATTTTTTATATTAAAATTTATACAAAATAATTAAAAAAATTTATTTATTATTATTATTATTATTATTATTATTATTATTTAAATTAATATCACTTTAGTCCTGATTTGATCCTCGCGTCAAACATAGCCTAAGAGTAATACTACACATTAATTTACAGAGTTACTTAGAAGGACTCAAATTAATGAGTTATTTGAAGAGTGAATTTGATTAAATTTCAAAAAAAAATTGGGATTTGATTGATAGGGGAGACTGTGACCATGGCTGCCGAAATTCAGGTGAAGCGAGTATGTCCCGTGCTCGCCGGAGCATGCCAGTTTCAGCAGACATGCAACGATGCATGTCAGATAGGCGGCTACAGCTACGGCTGGTGCACCATGTTCACCAACCAACCCGCGGGCTTGTGCTTCTGTTTCTGCTGAAATATAATATATGTATATATATATATATATATTTATTTATTTTAATATGCATGCATGCACGTGATTGATTAATAGATCAAATAATGTTGCGTGGTTGCCTTTTTTTTATTTTTTGAATAAAAACATTATGAGGATGGGAGAATTTTATATATTATTGTGTGGCTTTTTTTGTTAATAGTATAATATATTTTTTTCGTTGGTTAATAAGAACACGCATAAAATTGATTTGATGATATATTTCTAGTCTCTAAATCGTCACTGAATTAATTACTATTTGAGCAAACTAATATCGAGTCAAAAAAAAATCAAGTTACTTTTAAATCGAACAAAAATATAAACTAGTTTTTATTTTCACGTAAAATTATCACCTCGCCCAAAAGCTCAAAACAGCTATAACAAGCTCAATAATATAGCATAACTATCTAAGCTACATTTTTCGAGATTTTAATCAAACTAAACTCAAAATATCATACAATTAAGTCCAGACATTTATTCCTAACTCTCAAGCTCCATTTGTTTAGCGTTTAATTTTAACTAGACATATCATATCACATATAAAATTTAATATTAAAAATTAATTTTATTTTACATCCTACACACATTACCAAAATAATAACTAACTTATATCACATCACTCACATATCCCAACATAATAACTAACTTTATACCACATCCCTCGCATATACCAATAAAATAATTAATTTTATTTCACATCATTCACAATTTTCAATAAAGAATATCTCTATCTAAATTTAATTTTATTCTTGTTAAATTTAACCTTACAAACAAATAGATCCAGTAGAGCAAAATTGCCATTACTGAAAATACGAGACCTCCAACTCTCCCCACTAATCGTCCTATGAACCGAATGTCTATATTGCAAAAAGTCTATATGCTAACTAAAAACTTATGATCAATATTATCAAAAAATAAATAAAAGCTTATGAACAATTGTCATATCAAGAATATTGCAAAAAGTTTCAAAAGTTAGCAGTACAAAGTTCAAATATTAGGTGAACTTGCAGATCTATCTACACAAAATGAAATGAGAGAAACTGCAAAAGAGATGGCTAACATCACAAGAATATGATTCCAGTTCAATATCCATGATTATTTCAATTTTTCTGAACTATCTATCAATAAAAAAAAAAAAAAGACCAGACCTGAAAATGCTACTACTATTAAAGATGAAGCAATATCAAAAGGAAGTAGTACAGGAAAATGAACAAACTTTTAAACTTTGTTATGAAGTACTTTAAAAAGAATATAATTTGAGAAACAATTTTAATTTGAAATGGGAACCAAGCTGGGAGAGATACAACAAAGGTTTTATTTGATAATCAGAAATCAAGGCATGCTACAGATATTAATATGGACACAATCAAATGCATTAGTTAAGCGACAATACATCTGTCTGATGAAATTATATTAATTATGATATTTTCTGAACTGTTTTATAGAATGCAAAAAATTTATTTCATCTTTTTATTTGAGAAGTCTTCAGATTCAATACCCATTCAAATTATAATTGAACTGTGATGGCTTAAAAAATGTCAGGCTCGAATAACAGAGGAGGTAAATAAAAGAGCAAAGAGATCCAAGATTAGCAAGGAAGCTGATGCATTGTTCATATATACATCAAGAATCATTCATCTAAACTTGCTTAAATAATAAAAAATCAAGTGCTAAAAGGAGTCCAAGCACAAAAATCTCACAATAAAATACATAATGGGATAAGCAAAAGCTTAAGGAAGTTAAAAATTAGTGTAGGAATACTAAATCCAAGCCACGAGCCAGAAGAGATGTATAAACTGGATTAAAATTTTACCAACAGATAATGCATTGCATACGCTGGATTAAAATTTTCATTAACTATATGCAAACTTATAATAATATATATACAAAAATTTAGTTGTATGCGTGATTCTTGAATATGTTGTGTGGTCCTGAGACCACCAGAGTTAGCCAAAAACTCAAGTGGCGTGAATTCTAACTCTGATGCAATCGCAACTTGCAAGGCATCAACTATGATGTCTAACAATAAGCAATAGAAGTTGATATATGTAATGCATTCAAACTACATACATCTGCCAAGTAATAAAAGAGCAAAAGAATTTAGTGAAATAAAACTAAATTGCACAATAACTTCTAAATAATGTTATTCAAAATCTTAAATATTTAAGCAATTTATACAATTATACAAAGATGAGATATAACAGGCTGCAACTCACGAAGAGCAACAATGAAATGTGTGTCAATAAAATGGAAGTACATAAAGTCAGGCAACAGAAATCTATCATCTATGGATACAACAGCAAAAAGTTCTCAACATTTTATAATAGAAAGACAAGTTTTTTTTTTTTTTTTTGATAATTAAAGACAGTAAGCTAGAGATGTAAAACTGAAGTAGTTAATATTATTTTCAAGAATCCCAAATTTATTGTAATAAATAAAGGCCAAATACTCAAAGAGCATCTCAGGTTAAAGAGAATTATTATGTATCAAAGATCTATAATAGGATGCTTTATGGTGGTTGAACTTTACAAGTTACATAAACTTTAAACATAAGACTCAGAATTTGAAGACTTACTGTTCAAATGAAAATGCAATAACCATCACAATAAATAGAAGGTAAACCAAAATAAGCTGAATTTGAAATTAAAAAGCTTTTTTTCTAATGCTGAAATAGCTATGTTTCAAATTTGAGACCTAATTTTTTGGTCCAAATTTAGGCTAAGCCTAACAGTAGTACAGTCACATTAGAAAACAAATCGTACAAAATATTAGAGATGACAAATGTAATTTTAAATATAAATTATAATGTATAAAGCATAATTTAATACAAGTATAGCTAATTATTGATCTCAATTAACTTCACTAAAATCTAGCCCAACAAACTATATGAACAAATTACGATCACAGGCATAAACTTTTGTGTTTGTGGTTATATCTGAAGTATGTAGCTATGAGTATAAGAGACTAAAATCTATAGAATTTAGTAAAGTTATAGAATTATGTAAAATATCTAAAGAGCCATCACATAAAGCTTTAAATCTGCCAAAACACATAAATGCATTCTTGTTTGCTTTTAGTAACTTACAATATATAATTAAGGAAAGAGGTGAACCTGTCAATATTCAACTTTTTTGATATACTCATATGCAAAAGGTGAAATTAAAAGGCTAGTCACAGAAATAAGAGAGGCAAGAGTAGGTATGAAGCCTATAAAAAAAAAGAGCTAGGTATGAAGACAAATGGTACTAATCTTGCTACTAATATAAGTAGCACCTAAAACATTAACACTTGACAACAACTATTAATAACTTCATCATGGTAATCAAAAAAGTTTTTCAGTTCTATCTTCTAAATAAGTACTTATAAAAACATACCTTCTAAGAACCTAATAAAAAGAGATTGAATATGTTTTATATGAAGTGAACTCCATCACATTTAAAGGCACACGTAGCCATGTGAGTAATTAAGTTTGTTCTTAGATATCATTAATTAGCTACTGAGCCTTCTTTGCCACCCCTTCGAGATTAACCCCAATTGGGGGTTAAATCGCTGAGGGAAGTCTGGGTAAGCAACTTTCGGGCTATGTCAAGCTTTTTATATGTCGAGTTATTTTCTACATATGACTATAAGTAGGAAATCTAGAACAATACTGAAAAATCAAGCAACATAAATGAAAGCAAACCAGTTAAAGAATATATTTGGTGAAAAAGTACTGGTGGAAGTCATTTGATGATTTCACCATTACTGCCATAAAATTGAGAATTTTTACACTATGTTTAACCCAAGCACTTCTGATAACATAGCCCAGAAACTTTTATGGCCCAAATTGTCACCCATTACTTGCAGATTCAATTACCTAGTAGATTGCAATATGACAACGGAAGCAGGAGGATTCTCTTCCCTCCACACCCCATGGAGGAAAGAACAAAAGCATGCTATTCTGGAGGGATATCATCAACAAACATAAAGATTTCAATAAAAGAAGCAATAAATTATAGCATAGAAATAGAACCAAACCCAAAATACCATGTCATCGTTAGTAAGGGGACTTGTGGCATCCAGGCATTGTATGAACTACTCAAGGAAATTAGACTTCTTCCCCTCGACCGAAGATCACTTGGCCCTGCAGCATGGATTCAGGAAGGAACTGCCAAATAAATCCATTCTCAAGAGATCATCTATGCATTCTTTCTGGTCTCTGAGAACTCTGGCAAACCCTAGGTGAGAACAACTCTGTTAATGGCCATAAAAAAGAAGTAAGAAAAAGCAATCACAGAACCAAAGAATCAATGCATTAAATTGCCCTTGAGCCGAACTTGGTCTTGCACTGAGGATAGACTTGTCCTCCTTCTCTTTGCTCGTACTCGTATTAGGTCAAACAAATTGGAAAAGCGCACTTGTTGCAGGGGATGAACAGCTCACCGACAGTGAGCCCTATGTCGTCCCCACAAATTATCTGGCAAATTTGCCCGATGGGTTGCTCCAATGGCTCCAGGTACAGAAGGGCCGAACAGCAAAACCCTCGAGGTAGCTTATCCCATTAATAACTTACCCCTGGTGTAAGGAATTTAACATAATTTTTTATTTGAATAATAACCTGAGTTAACCTCTAATAAATATAAATTTTATTTGTTAAATTAATAGCTTAATTAAGATAGTAAATAAAAAAAAAGATAAACATAAAAAAACTACATTTCAAAAAAAAGAGCCTAGAAAGAACATAACTTATCTCTCTCTGCTTTTTTTTTATCTTTATTTTCTCTGTTTTACTCTGTTTAGACGCCGGTGGCCGGCCGCAGTCCAGCGACCATGGGTGCGTACGAGGTGATGAGGATCGTGTTCTCGCGGATCCAAAACCTCGGCCCAGAGAACGTAGCCAAGATTATGGGGCTTCTCCTCATCCAGGACCATGGCGAAAAGGAGATGATCCGCCTGGCCTTCAGACCAGAAGCCCTTCTCCAATCCATCGTCGTCAGAGCCCACAAGGAGCTCGATCTTCTCCCTTTCTCCCCCCCTGCCACTCTTTCGGGCGCCAGCGTCTTCTCATGCAAGAACTATACTGGCCTCCTTCCAGCTTTGCCATTGACTTGGAGGTCATCTCCGTCATCTCCGCCGTTATCCCAGCATCGCACATGGGGTAGCTAAACTGCGGGATAGGCGGGTTAAGGGAATTCCGTTTGATTTGTTAACTCAGGTTTAAGAATATATATTTTTGAGCGTTTGGTGGGTTAATTGGGTTAACTTAAGTTACCCCAGCTAACCCACCTGTACCAAACGGCCCCTAGAAGAAACTGTCAGTCTATTTTTGGGCTCGGAGAAAGTTAACATGCAAGGAAGTGAGGAGTGGCATAGCTCTGCTGAAGGAGGAATAAGGAGATGTTCGTTAGAAGAATTTACATCAGTCATTCTTAAAAACAATTGTTTTATAAATGATATTTTTTAAATCAAATATTTACAAAAAAAATATTCGTTAAGTTTAATATTTACAAATAATATTTTCGTACAAAAAATAAAGTAAAGTTAATATCTATAAAAATAAATTGTGCTATTTATAAATATTAAATTTATAAAAAATTATTTATAAATATTTATTTTAGAGAATGATGGCTGTTGAAAAAACTTCTTAAAAATGACTGATATAAATTTCTATATTTTTTTTTTGATTGAGGCCCTCTTTATTAACAAGCTCAAACTCATAACTCATTTTTGTTATTTAAATAATTTTTTTATTTTATACCCAACATAATTTTTAATATAAAGAATTCATTTTATTTTATATCATACATATTTTTTTTAAATTATCAAAAAAAGTTCAACGAAATTATTTATTTTATACTCTTATCAAATAGAACCTAAATTTCTCTTTTAGTATAATATAAATAAATGTAAGAGGAATGCAAATTTAAAGCTTTAAAAATTTAAGGCTTTGTTTGATTAGAGCAAAAAAAAATTGTATAAAAAATTTTTATAAAAATTTTTAAAAAAATGTGTATGATGTGAAATAAAGTGAGTTAATTATATTAAAAATTATGTTAGATGTCAAATAAAGTAATTGTTTAACGTTAGAATTTGTGTAAGATGAGATATAAATTAATTTTTAAAAATAATTTTTAAATGAATTTAAGATTTTGGCTATGGCTAAAATAAGCCATCTTTTTTAACCAGTTGCCAAACAGAACCTAAATTTCAGCTGTTCAGCAGCTGAACTGAATGTTCCACCGGCCAATTGCTAATAAAAACCTAATAATTTGCCCTTAGAAATTTTTGTTGTACTACATATTAACCATTTTAATTGGATTAATAATGACAATCAGAAATAATTTATTCCAAATTCACTAATAATCAGATTGTGATTTTAATTTAGTTTTGGACAAATTTATTTTAAAATTGACTCGAATTTAAATCTGATTTGAATTAAGCCTAGATTCAATTAATCTAATATTTCTTATATACAAATTTATTATTATATATTTTAAATTATAAGAAAAGCTACTTGTGCATGAAATGATAGAAGTTACATAAAAATTTGTATTCTCAGTATTATAAATATATCAGGTATAATATATTTTCATATATCAATTGATAGGAATTGGGTCTTAATCGGATCAAGATACGGTCAACTCGACCCTAAAAAAATTGGACTAGATCGGATCCGATTTGGGTCAAATAATTGATTTTATGTTCAGTATCATTAACTATCAATTGAGTTGAAATTTGAATTAGAACTCGAATCAAAAGGCCGGTTTGCAAGGCTAGGTTAAAGTAGTTTAGCATATTTGAAAATATTTATTTTCCCAACTTACAACGTGTCACAAGGTTATAAAATTCAGCTAAAACTACCGAGTTTTGGTAGTTTTGAATCGGTTTAGTAGAAAACGATCTGAAAAAATTATCGAGTTTTAGTTTTGGTTAAAACTGCTGAAATTTGAACGAAACTACCGAAACTCAACTAAAACTCTGCCTAAACTGTCGAAACTCATCTCTCCAAAAAATAATATTTAATAATTATTATTAATAAATTTAATTTCAAATTTATAAAAATTAAATAATTTAAAAAAATTGAAACTACTAATATCGAAATTATTGCAACTATTAAAATCACTAACACCGATACTTTCATCTATCGAAATCAAAACTGAAATTGAATTGTAAAACCTCATTAGCTCGTCATTTGGGCTCTTTTCAACCACGAAAATCATATTAATTATTTACTTCATTCATTTATGATGTGATAAATGTAATTGATTATATTTAATACGTCTATAAATAATATATACTTAAACTTTAAACAAAATTCAGTAAACTACGTATGTCAAAATATTTCAAACGAATAAGGTGGTTTAATCAAGATCGCCAATACGTAACTTCAAAATCTATGCATAAAATATTCAGATTACAGAATTAAATATTTAAAATATAAATATTATTTTAAAAACATTCTAAACATATTACTATCATCAGCTTCAATCTATATTCATCAGTTAATATCTAATCCAATCTAATTATAATTAAATTAACTGTCAACTATGATTTATTTACATAAATATTTTAAAAATAAATAAAAAAATATTGAATATCATTCAATAATATAAAAATATTAGTAATATCATCTCATTAAATTGGTATATAACATTAATAAATATTATTATTTTTTAATTGTTAAATAAAATTAAAATATATATGTAAACAATTATAATTAGATCATTTAGAGAATAATAAATAGTGATTACTGTGTGAAATATATAATATTAATATGACTTTCGAATAATATTTATTTATTTTTATATTTATTAAGTAAATATGAAAATTTTATGTATAATGTATGTAAAGCTTGTAAAGTTAACCACATTAATTAAAGAACTTTAATTTGAGTCATTATATATATATACTGTTTCATTAAAATATATATTAAGTGAAGTTAATTGTTAGAATCTTCTCTAACACCTCTTGTCGAACAGCTGCTCAACAGCAGCCCAAGTCGAACAGCAGCTCAACAGCAACTCAAAGAAATATCATCAGATCGTATTCTCCGTACTGCTATGTCAATTCAACATTTAAGACAGTATGAGAGTATACTCTCTAATTGTTCTTTGTAGGAATAGGTGTCAAATGTGACAGACCGTACCTATTGTATCTCCTCCTCTCCAGGCTATAAAAAGGGGATTCGGGCTCTCTCAGAAAGGGGACCTTCCTTTCTCTCTCTCTCTCTCTCGGGCTGAGCTGCTCCTCTCTCTATATCCCTCTTGTACTCATTCGGTCTCCATTTAGAAATCAAGCTTTGTTAGAGGAGATTCGATTAGTGGATTCAAATCGCCTGGATGGCGTCGTGATTTTTCCCCCGGACACTCGGGTTTCCACATAAAAATTACCGTCTCATTTTTCTCTGTGGTGGTGCATTTTTTGCATCAACACTAATAAATAACATTTGTATTCACCAAATGTATTTAAAAAATTAGGCAGATAGAAGTTTAACTGTTTATCTCAGGTATTTATGTCAGGCTTAATTAATTGGAAAGAGTTGGTGAGTTTTTAATACTTATGACAAAAAAATAATACAGAATTGAAGTTTTCAAAAAAACAATAATATTTTTGTTATTGTGTATATAACTTCTATTAGCTAAAAAAAAAAAAAAAAAACTGCATGATGTGTTGCAGGTCCAATAAAGAAGTTTTATTCATAAATAATATTTGTATATATAAAATAAGATACATGACATCATCATCATAAAATTTTTGTAATTTTTTTTTACATATAAACCTTTTTGTATATATAAAATGCTTCACAAATATTTTTTTAAAAGCTACAGATAGATTCTGCATTTTTATACATTTGAATTTTTGTGATTTTTCAAAACTGTTGATTTCAAGTTATATTAATTATTTTAAGGATAAATTAACTGAAAATTTTTAATTTAAGATATAAAAATATTTTTTAAAATAATTATTTATTATTAAAAATTTATAAAAATCTTCAAATTCCCTCCCTTTCTCTCTCTTTCACTCTCAATCCCCCTCTTTGATTTATCTCTCTTTTCGTGCAATCATGCACTGTACTTTTCTAATTCATATATAATATTTTAAAATTATTATTTTAAATTTTTGAACCTAAATATAATTTATCTTAATTTTAAATTATTAAAATATAATTAACTTTCAAGTTTAAAATAAAAAAAAAAGCTACATATATATATATACACATGAGTAAAATCTACTTATTTTATATATTTAATATATAAATTTAAGTATTATATATAAATCACTAAAATTATATAAAAATTATATTTGATGTATTATTTATATGATAAAATTATGATATATATGTAATAAATATTATAATTTTATGACATAAATAATATATAATGTATAATATATTTTTATATAAATTTATTGGTTAATATATAATATTAAAAAAGTATGTAAAATAATTAAATAGCGATGGTGGTTAGATTAATGTTAAGGGAGAGTGAAAAAGACAGAACTAGAAATAATGACATGAAGCCAACAAGTTGATCATTTTTTTTATTTTTATTGTAAACAAGTTGATCATTTTAATGTGACAAGTATTCATACACAATGACACTGTAGAGAGAAAAAGTGGAGAGAGAGAGAGAGAGAGAGTGCTTTACTTAAAATGCGTCACATGTCGAGGAAGTAAAGTGGGATAATTGTATTCATCACTAATCAAACTACTATATTACAAATTTATCCCTAAATTATGCAATTAAAGTTCATATAAACATTAATGTTGTAAAGAGAACTGATATACTGACTTGTCAAACTGACCAGGACAATTATATATCAAACCTTATAATCATAATATTATTCATATATATATATATATCAAAAATATTATCTTATATTCATAACAGAAAATTTATTCATTATATTAATTTATTATTTACATAAAATAAAAAATATTATAACAAATATTAATTTATTATGGGACACATAGGATCTCCCATTTGTCAAAAAGGCCGTTCTTTCTTATTTTTATAAAATCAGATAGTCTGATTAATTCACTTTTTATAAAAAATTTAATTAATTATTAGATAGATGTGAAAATATTTTTATTTTGATTTACTTTTAAATTATAGAAATCTAGGTGAATAATTTCAAAAAAATTACTAAGGTAATTATACTGATTTATTCGTCATTTTTTTCAACTAAAATTCTCAAACTATGGTACAAAAGGCTATACTAAAGATGGCTAAATTTAAAATAAATTAATCACGCGAGAAACTCGCATAAATTTGCATCATTTTAACCTAGTTCTCTTTAATTTTATAAAGACACGTGTTTAATTTGATTGACTTAGTACACTCAAACAAACATGCCCGTGTTACATTCACTCCTTAATTGCCATTTAGTTAGAACAATTCCAAAAATTGACATCTAACCTCCGAGTTCACAAGAATTTAACTCAAATTAAAAATAAAATTTATCAATTTTTAGAAAAAAATACTCGTCTTCTTCACTTTAATTTAAAACACTGATTTGCAGTTAAATTAAAAGACATAAATTTATTAGAAATTAAAGTAATATTAACATCGTGCAATTTTTAGCATAAATATTGAGCCAGTTCTAAATCATGTATAACTAATACATACATATAAGCAAACATATATATATTCGTGGTGTTATTTCACTCGAGTAAATAAGATATTAGGAGTCGAAATTATATCATCGCAGTTTCTAAATTGTGACCAGTGAAATTGCTATGATTCACGGTTAAAAATAATTAATATATATATATATATATATATTAGTATATTATATTTAAAAATATATAATTAATATTAGAGACCAGCGTTATATACCACGCCGGTTCCGGGAAGCCAGGCGCCGCCGGCGATGAAACTAGAGACGGTGAACTTTGAGGCTTCGTTGACGGACATGGCCGAGTGGACTCCCGGCCACCGGACCCGGCCGGAGGTGGAGGCTCCAGCTCCGGTATTCTGGTACTCCCCATAATACAGCGTCGACAGCCCGAAGCTGCCGGACCACGGCGCCCACCCAGCCGAGCTGACGACGCCGCCGAGCGACGTCTCCATGTACACCACCCTCGAGTACTGCTTCCACGGCCGGCCGAGGTACGTCGTCCCGCCTCCGGAGACGGTGCAGCCCTGGATGGAGATGCCGGTGTTCTGGTTCGGGTCCGTCCGGCCCTGCGCCGTGACGTAGTTCGGCTGGCCGCCGCGCGACTGGAGGAAGCAGTTCTGGACGACGACGGCGGAGTTGCCGAAGATGAAGTCGGTGGTGCCGGAGATGTCGCTGTCGCGGAAGAACTGGCGGTTGGCGTAGGAGTAGAGGCTGTCCTGGTAGCCCTGGACGGAGCACTGGTAGACGACGGAGAAGTCGCCGCCGACGCGCAGAGCCACCGCCTGTTGCTTCCCCGGACCGGAGTCGTTGATGATTGTGACTCCTTTGGCGATGAATCCTGCTCCCATGGCGGCTGTTTGAAGGGGTTGTTTTGTAAATAGTTGATTGACGAGGAACCGTTTGGTAATTAAACAACAGACAACGGTCTTCAGATCCGTTATTAGATGATTTTATTTTTTTATTTTAAATACAAAATAAATTTTTTATGAGCAAAATATGATAAAATTAACTTTTAATATTTATATTTATATTTATATGTAAAGTAAAATAAGTACAACGTGTTAGTCAAAGTAATTTTAAAAATGATTTAGTGTCCTTTAAGTTGAATAAGCATAAAACACTTATAATAATAATTTTATTTGGAAAATATATTGTGTAGGGTAATTTTTTACATATACTATTTTCCGATGGAGTAATTTATTTATTTAAGCTTCATTTGTGTATTTTGATTTTTAAGCTATAAATATCAGAATTTAAATGAATAAAATATTATTGATACAATTAACTCTTCTCATATTTGGGATGTTATTTTAAAGAAAATAACTTGAAGAGATACATAAATGATTTACTTATAGTTCTTTGATGGAAGACTTATATATTATTTTTAAATCTACAAAAGCATATCATTACATTTTATATATCACTTTTCTGTGAAATTATTGTCTCTCATGAAAATTATGAAATTTAATGGAATAAGCAGTCAACCTATCACATATCACTTTATAATAACTAAAAAATGCATAATTAACCTAATTAAGTGAATATTAGTATTTTAAAATAATATTTATGATTTAGATGATATATTATTTTTAAAATTGATAGTCAAATAAAAACTGTTTTTTTTAAAAAATTACTTAAACATTGTTGTCTGGGATAATTCTAGTCTAGCTGAGAATATTGATTTGTCTATTTCTTAAATTACTTGAGGTTAAAACTATTATTTTATGCTGATTTAGAGTTTAGAATATTTTTTTAGGAGTTAAAAGTTTTAGGATTTGCACTATTTTTAAATATAAAAATAAAAATTAAATAAAATAAATTCTTGGTGTTGTGCTGTCAAGGGATTTTATTCTCTAGTAAGTTTAAAATTTTAAATTTGATCTTAAATGCAAAAAATAAAATAATGACATGCAATTAAAGAATCAAAACACAATATTTTCAAAATCATGCACGTAAACTTCTATTAAACAAAAAAAAAATCAAATATTAGGAACCTGTAATTATTGTTTTTTGAAATGAAAAGTAATTAAATTTAAAAAAGCGTAATAGATGCTTAAATTTACCGACGGTAGCGGAACTATATGTGGACCAGCCTGCCCCTGCATTCCGGCTGCCTACAATGACGGATGTACCCTTCCCAGCTCCAATCAACGAGACGTACTTTTGATTTGTGGGAATATTAATGTACTCTCTGTATACTCCGGCCTTTATGTAAATTACGCTTCTACCCCCGGCAGCCTTCTCCGCGGCGAAGTCGATGGCCTCACCGATGGTGAGATGCGTCCCACTGCCGTCCTTCGCCACCACAGCATGCGGTCGAATCTCCTCCGTAGAAGCTTCTAGAAGCTTCCTATCGGCCACCGTCACCCACTCCGGGAAATCTCCCGTCAGCCTTCTCCCTCCACCGCCGCCGCCGCCTCCGCCGCCGTCCATTGACGAGTGGAGGGCGAGAGCGTTACTTATATATTTGGACAAGACGTCGACTTGGGCTTTCATGTCACTAGTCGCCCGGAGATCAACGTCGACCGCGACGTGGCCGGCGGCGGGGGAGGCGGCGCAGCCAAGGCTGTCGGAGCAGGTGACTTGATTAGTCAGCGCGGCGCTGAGCCACGTCTGAATGTCTTGGGCGTTCGGCTTCCTGCTCTCACCGGACCTAATAACATCGTCGAGCTCCTCGAGGCTGATGTCGAGGAGCTCGAGGCAGTCGTCGACGGCCGTCCGCCTGCCGCCGTGTTTGGCTTTGGATCGAGTGAGGTTGTAGGCCAAGGCGCGTGCGGAGATGGCACGGAGCTTCGCCGTTTCTACGGAGGCAGTGAAGAGGTGCTTCGCTGACTTCCCCGGCGAGGAGGAGGAAGAGGTGGAAGCCGCGGCGGTCTTGAAGAAATTAATCTTTTTGGAAGACAAAGACATGGCCGGCCGAGGCAGAAGCATTAGAATTATTGTGATCACTAACCAAGTTGAGCACATAATGGTGCTTTTCTTTTGCTGATTTTTCTCATATTCTGCCATTTTGAGATCTATGCAGAGCGAGCTTGCAAGATCTAGAGATTAAATACAACAGAGGGTTGTGCGTGGAGTCCAGATGAGCATTGAAGGAGTCGAGCTCAAGGGGGCCACGGTGAGGGGGGCTGGGGGAGAGAAAGAGGGAGAGTTTCGATGGGGGAATTACTCTTGTACGAAGGTTCCCGCTGTCCGTTTGCGCTGCACAATGGATTCCTGCATCTCACAATTGACGGTGGTGGGGGCTTGAAAATAGGGTTATTCTAATATTAACCTTAACTTTTATTAACATTTTTATTCGATTCTATAAACATTTATTTATATTTAATTTATTAATATTACTAAACAAGCTTTAATATAAATTTTAAATGAATAAATTTAATTAAATATACTAGCTTTTGTCAGATTGTTAATATATATTTGTATGAAGTTTATGAATAAGTTCGATTATAAGGTTCGATATATATAATATTTTTTTAAAAAAATTAGTATATTTTATTTATTTATAAAAAAATTCATAAAATCATGATGATGAGCTCGTTCGCGAACACATTAATATTCTTAATATATATATATATATATATAAGAGCTTGTTTATAGTTTTAGTATTCGTAAACTTAGATATATATGAGCTCGTTTGTGAATATATTAGTGAGCTTATTTTGAAATTATATGAATCTAGCTTAAGCATGGCATTATGCATGTTCACAAACTATGGTCAAGTTCCATTTTAGTAAGTGAACATGATGTTGAGCATACCACTAGCGAATCCGCTCAGCTCAATCAGTTTTGTGACTCCCGTGGCGAAAAGGGTCGGGAGTAATAGCCGAGTGATTTCCCAAAAGATGAGAATAACTGAGGCAAAATGCTGCTCTTGGCAGATTTATAGGCCGATAAATAGTGGTGAGAAAAGCACAGAAGTGAATCATCCCACATCAAAAATTAAGGAAAAAACATGACCTGTATAAATATATAATGTGATCTCAAATGTTAGAGGCGTCATTTGGGGAAAAATCGTGAAACTAATTATGGCAAACTCCCTAGTTAAGTTTGCTTGAACTGGAGTAGTACTAAAATGTGTGATCTTTTAGAAAGTACTCAAGTCATACAGTTTCCTAAAACCAAAATAATAATATCTGTACATTTGGATCACTGGATATTACAGATTCATTTATATCCCTACTTGAAAATCATTCGAAACTAGTCTTAAACTCATGCACGCATTTTATTCGATTTAAAATTGACTCGATTTTATTATAGCTCGAAACTAATCCACTGAAATAAAATCAATTCAACTCTTAATCGACTCGATAACATTATAAACATACATATTTAGAATTTTTTAAAAGTAAGAAATTTTATTTATATATACACTTAAATTATGTAGTTAATATATAGAGGTTAAAGCATAAATATGGACATATTGTATTTAAAAAAATTTATAATATATATTAAAATCAATATACATAATATATATTTAAATTGTACATTTTAATCTAAAAATATGGCATGTTATTAGGCTCAATTCAATTTAAAAATTAACTTGAACTCAAAATAAATTTTATCCACGCGAATTGAAGTCAGCCAGATGGTAGATAGTCAGCCAGATGGTAGATAGGGAGTAGATTCTCAATCTTACTGATATTTAAATAAATATACATTTGTAGCTTTTATTCGAATTTGAGAGGCTATCTGGGGACTCAACTGCACGCCAACAGCGGCCATGGGTCAAATGTCTTTTTCGCTTATTTTCGGGGGAGAAGCACTCGTTCTGGTCGAGCTAGACATCTACTCCCCCGGGTCGAACATGCAGCAACTTCGATCCACCCGCTTTTCTTGAATGACAAAAACAAAATGAGAATGCAAGAAGACTCGAGCTTGACCTTCTCGAAGAAGACAGTAGGGAACTAGCAGCTTTTCGACAAGCGGAACACAAATGAAGGATTGAAAAGTATTACAACAAGCATGTGTATAGGAGACCATTCCGACAAGGCGGCCTGATCTTGAAATTAAAAAATACCGCTGGTCGAGACATGACATTAGGTTAATATTTAGACAAACTTTTTTACTACTAGAAGCCCAACACTTATTTTTTCTTCCAAATTTATAAGTTTTAATGATATTTAATTATGTGGATAAAACTGAAAATATATATAGGTAATATATTGTGTTATTTATATATATATGCTCTTGTTGCAAATGGACTTTAATGTGGTTTATTTTTCATATCTAATATGAGTATTTTGTACTTTTTGATTTATTTCTAATTTTACGTATCTATTTCACACCTTCTAATTTTGCATATACTTACATGTATATTAGGCATGCATACATAAAATTAATTCATACATAGAGGATTAGAGTGAGTTCCTTCATGATCAATTATTCGCATCAAATAAGAAAAGAAGTGCGAGTAAATAAGAAAAAAAAAATCGAAGACAATGACATTTAGGTTGCTTCTATAATATCATAGTATTATATTATATTATTTAGAGAAAATAATTATTCATTTTATTATATAATTTAAATGTCATGATATTTAGATTATTTGATGAACTAAATATCCTCTCAGTAGAAATGGATGACATTTTTTTTTTGCCAATTACTTTTTGAGAGATTTATATAGAGAATATTATAATTATAAAAATTACATATTTTATTATTAAAATTAATAAAATATTATGTATATTACACTAAAATATTACAAAATTATATATTTCATATGTTATTTTTATAAAAAATTATAAATTAAATTACTGATATATTATCATTAATTCTATTCTATTATATATGATGTATAAGTCCATAATATAGTTTAAAATGAATTTTATATTAGCTAATGTTTGAAACAAAAGGCATTTGAAGTATCACGTTAAAATTAAGGTTAAAGAATTTAGGGTTTAGATTTTAGTTTTAAAGTAATTTAAGGCACAAGAATTAATATTTTGGCTTTTAAGTTATAGTTTTAGAGCTCAATATTTGGACTATAATACAATCTCATCAAAAAATAGTATAAAATTCATAATTTTATAAGATATATATAATATTTTTTTATCTTTAATAATGAAACATTTAACCTTGTTTTTTTTATGTATCTTTCACCATACATTAGCCATTTAAATGTAAAAAATTTCAGGACTGCTTTATAAATTTTTTGACACACGCCACATAGGATGGTGTTCTTGATCAACTCGCTAGATCGTGAAGCAGATGGTCACCACGTTGGCGATTGGATGTGGAATTCCAATGCTCTATTTTTTTTTGAAATTTGGTCGTAGCCTATAATACTATAACAGTAAAAAAAGATACATCAGGTTCAAAAAGTTCGATCCTCGTCAAGAATCGCACAAAAATCGAGTGGGAGGGACATGCCCCTACGCCACTCTAAATAATCTAAACAAGAAAAGGAAGCTACAAAATCTACCGTTTTATTAGCGTCTTTGTATACATGAGATATCTTGTACGCCTTAAAGGCGCAAAAAAGGTTGGCGATCTGGGCCATGGTCTTGTCGGGAGGGTGTCCTCTGGCTGTCAGGTGAAGGTCCACAATAGTGATGGCAGAGTCGCCCTCTATCCAAATCCCGTCCGCCGTATGCTCTATTTTGGAATTCCAATGCTCTATTTGCCAACTAACCACCACCGTAGATCCAGCACGTTCAGTAGAGTCTAGATTTCAATCTTGTAGCTTCAATTAAAATTAAGAATGATAATTTGAGTTGACGGGTTAAATTTGTATTAATTTATTTTTTAATCTGACTCATTTAAGCTTGATTAACTCAAGTTGGATTCATGTGTCAAATAAAAAATTGTTACCCCCTAATTGAAACTGCAGTATTTAAATCAATTAAATAATTAAATAACTTTACTTATAATTCTGAATTAATTAATTAAAATTTTATTATTAATTTATAGGAATTTTACATACAGGATATGAAATTTACACAAAATTACGCATTTCACCATCAATTCATAAATATTATCACTATCACACCATATCCATTTAAATTTTACGCATTTCACATATTTCACATCATATTTTTTTACGGTGAACTTCACATTTCTAAATTGGCCTTGATCTTAACTATATTATTAATATATTAATTAAATACTATAAATAAATTAATTTATATAAATAATAATTTAAATATTTATGAATTTATGTATTTTAATTTATTTATCCTATTTAAAATTTCTAATTAACTAGGATGCCGAATTTATATTCATATGACTATAATTTTTAATAGAAGTAAGAAAATTGATATGTTTACAGTAAAAAATAAAAATATATATTAGAATTTAAATATTAATGAATTTATGTATTTTAATTTATATATAATATTATAAAATATGTGAAATATGTGAAATATATGAAATATGTGAAATATGTGAAATATATGAAATATGTGAAATGCGTAAAATTTAATATACGTAAAAATTCTTAATTTATATTTTTCTCTTCCACACGTGCGTACGGCGACTCCTGGCAGCGCGTGCCACCGCAGCCAGTGCCATGCTCTGGAAAAAGTCAATCAAAATTAAATCACATTTTATTTGTTTTAAAAATATTGATTTCATTTTAATATAACCTAACGTTAATTTAATCAAAATGAACTTGTAATCAATTTAATACATTAGACTTTTCAAAATGTATAATTAAATTATGTTACGCTTAAAAATAAGACGTGGCTCACATAAAATATTTATATTTTAATTTATCATAATAAATATTTTAATATATATAATTAATTATTCCCATTCACTTTCTCCCCTCTAAAAATAAAATATATTAAAAATTATAATTTTTTAAGCAAAATTCAGAGAGAAAATTTAATTTTACTTCTAAATTTAAATTAATTTTACTTTACATTTTAAATTCTCTCA
>JAEMOT010002471.1:61036-87667 GCA_019297695.1 Apostasia ramifera | reverse complement strand
ATATATATATATATATATATATATATTTTATATGGTAAGAAAAATTGCATGCATAAAATCATGAAAGAGCCTTGTGTGAAGGCCACCTTTAAATTAAGTTTGATCCACAAGTCTTCAAGATTCCCAATCAAAAGAAGAAAAAGAGATGAAATTAATGTGGAGCCCAAACTCAAAAATTCATTATTGCTGGCGATGCAATTCTTTTGTAGAGGATGAGATCAATTGACTACTTTAGCTCAAAGTTTGCATGATGTGCCTGTAAATATTAATCAAT
Organism: Apostasia ramifera; assembly: GCA_019297695.1. Lineage (NCBI taxonomy): Eukaryota > Viridiplantae > Streptophyta > Magnoliopsida > Asparagales > Orchidaceae > Apostasia > Apostasia ramifera. The sequence continues at coordinate 87,393 of JAEMOT010002471.1, read as the reverse complement.
CTGTCAATTTTTATACGGATCCAATCGAGTCATGATACGTACATGCGCACATGCATGTGTTATTAGATCTAAAAATATTCGTAAAGTCACTGTCTTATTTATACTGCAATCAACCCAACAGTTCATTTGAAGATAAGCTAATCTCTTAAATTTTTGTAGAAGAATGAGAGATAAAAGCATGAGAGATTGCCGGTGTAACATTCCGTGATCTCATTATAGAGATATTGTCCGCTTTGACTTTAGGAAAGCTATATATGTGACTTGAGCACTTCCTAGGAGGTCACTCATCCCAGTGCTACTCCAGCCCAAGTATGCTCAACTATGGAATTTTTCATCATTAGTCTCACGGTTTTGCCCCAAAAGGCGCCTTTACTATTTGAGATCACATTATCTACTTATACAGCTCAGGATCTCCCTCTTTTTTCGATGTGGGATGATTTATTCTTATACCCCTCTCACCACTTATTATTCGATTTAAAAGCCCGCCAAGAGCCGCACTTTGCCCCAGTGATTTCTTTCTCTTAGGACATCACTCGGCGATTACTCCCCGCCCTCTTCGGCCACGGGCGTCACAGCCGGTATCTCCAGAAATCACGATTATGCTCACCAACCCCTTTGGCTATAAACTTAGCAATAAATGGTGAAAGATTGGCTCAATAAACACATTACAACAACAATCTATTTGTTAGCTCTTCAGCTCTTCAATCTTCCTCTTCGACTCTGCACGTTAAACTCCCTTCTTCAGCAAGAAAATAAAAACCATATACGCTTCAGCCAACCTCCAAGCTAGGAGGATCAGAATCACTTGGTGAGGTGTAACATTTTATCGACTATTTTTAGTTAATATAATTTAAACTATCAAATTTGGTGGTACGAATTTTCTCCTAGAAACTTAGGCCGTTTTCCTTTATCTTTTCAGCCGTCACCCTCTATTCTTTATCACTCATCCGCATCATCCAATTTGTTGGCCAAACATTTCCGTCAACACGTATAATTTACGACTACGTTAGCGTATGTTTCTAGTGCTCATGCTAAAACTTTTTCAGATGCTGTAGCGAAAATTTGACTCAACACCAACCGAATATTTATGGATGTTGGACATAAATATGTAGGCTCCACTGCTAACTAACCTGATTTCTTTTTCTGCCTAGAGTTTCCTCATTAATTTGTTTAATAAGCTATATAATAAAAAAAATTGTGATCATATGTGAAGTTTAAATATAGTATAAGTGCTATACTTGATTACGTAAAAAAAAAAAAAAACATATATAGGATACAGAATATAAAAAAAATTACAAAATTCATATTAAATTTTAAAAAATTACTGAATCTTTTATTTTTTGAAATTGTGGATAATTTTTTAAGAATTTTAAAACTATAGAAGCTGAACCTTCAAATTTGGAGATTATTAGTTCTAGAAATTGTTGTGTAGTCATATATGCATATATATTTTTTAGTCATCTGACTAGTTGTATTTATTGAGAAATATATTATTTTATTTTTAGAATTGGAATTTTATCAATATTAAAGATATATGGATCATTTCTTGAATATTTTATTTTAAAAAAATTTTCTTTTTCATTTATATATATGTCATCAAATGGATATTCTTCTTTGGAATTTTCTTTGAAAAAAAAAATATATATATATAGGATACAAAATATAAAAAAAAATTACAAAATTCATATTAAATTTTAAAAATTACTGAAATCTTATTAAATTTTAAATCTCAAGTATCAGCGTCCAAAACTAAAATATAAAATCATAAATCTAAACTTCTGAATTACTTTAACACTAAAATTTAAACTATAAATCTTAAAAATTAAAAAAAATAAATTGTTAAAATAAAAGTTTTAATTATTATTAATTAAATTTATATAATATATTTTAAATTCAATTTAATAATACAATTTTTTTTTATGAAATTATAAATCATGCATAATAAGAAAAAAACTATTTAAAAATTTTTTAATAAGATTTTTAGTGTTTTTTTAAAATATAATATGAAATCTGTAATTTTTAAAAATCTTGTGTCCTGCACGTAAATTTTTTCCCCAAAAAAGCTAGACTTGAGAAAATTATAAATTTCTATTGCTCAGAAGTAAGATAGAGCAATATATGTGTTTATTCAGTTAAAATTAAACTTCGCATCGTAACTTTTTAATGTTAAAATTTAATTATATTTTATAATATATATTTATTTATTTAAAATAAAAATTTATTATTATTTTAGATCTCATGTATATATTAAAATAATAATTAATTTATATCATTTTTTTATATATTTTAATATAATAATTAATTTTATTTAATATTATAGATAATTTTTAATAAAATTATTCTCATCTAAATTTAATTTTATTTTATTAAAGTTCAGATTTTTTCATGTGAACAAGCACGGTTCTTGAGGACCTAAGACCAAAAGAAATTGAGTAAATTGTACAGGAGCTCCTGAGGTTAGAATGATGCTGCAAATAAATCCCACATTTTGTAAAACCTAGATTTAGGTTCCAAATTTGTGTTTGCGCTACCGTTTGGTCCCACGTATGAAATTTGCTGATTTTTATTATTTTACCCTCAGCTTTTTACTTATTCTCCACATTATTCTAAAGAATTTTGAGAGAGTTATAAGAGCATTTTAGTCCATATAAATATGACTAACAGTCAAATTTAATCGTTACTGTCTAATTGGACTATCCAAAAAAACTATATTTAAATTAAGGGACCAAATGACAGTACAAACACAAAATCGGGGACCCAAAGCTAAGTTTTTAAAATATGAAACTTATTTTCAACAATATTCTAACTTCAGAGGCCCTTGTGCAATTTACCCAAAAAAATTTGTAGACTTCTTGTAAGAAATAATTAAATATACCTTAGCACACGTAAGTTGATTGATTTGATTATTCTCTATGATTCAAACTTATAATTTCTGATTTTTAAGCAAAATTTTTTCTCTACTGAACTAAAAGAGCATTATAAAAAAAAAATAATGTATAATTTTAAAACATTCTTTTACATGAAAGACTATATATGTATTTATAATATTCATAAAAGCATTATAATAAAAAAATATCTCTTACTAAAAGACATTTTGGTTTGGTCACACCTTTTAAGCATGGGTGGGTGCATCATTTTCTATTATTAGATCAAATTAATAATATTTGGATTATACGAGTACTCGATTTCTAACGCTTCCTTCAAAGCCTAGTCGATAAATTGACAATAATGGATTGGGCTGGGCCACGGCATCTTAAATGATGTGGGCAAGGACGAGAGTAATCCAAAGTATTGAGTCAAGTTTGACAAGGTTCAAGCTTGATTTATCAAATTAGACTCGGCTTGACAACTGACTAATCTTGAGCTAGCTTCTTTAATAGAGGTGGCTTGCAAGTCGTCGGGATCAACTTGAAATTGAAATTTTCGACTGCAAGTTAAAGGTTAGACTCGAGTCCGTTAAAATTTTTTTGATTTTAAGTAATTTTTAAAGTAAACCGAGCCTACAAAAATATCCATTATATGTTAGATTTATTAGAATATAGTGTTATAGGTCTGCAGTATATTTTTATTTCCATCCTTTTTATATAAACTATTATTTCATATTTATTTATATATAAAAATGCTCAACTATATTTCAAAAAATTCTAAATATATATTTATTTACACACATTGAGTTAATTATATATTGAATCAATTATTATTTGAGCAAACTAATATCAAGTTAAAAGAAAATCAAGTTACTTTTAAATCGAATAAAATATGAATTAATTTTTATTTTCACATAAAATTATCACCCTCATCTTAAAATTACAGGCCTGCCCAATATATGTTCTATAATCACTGGTCAGTCACATATGTTTCTATGAAAGTAATGAACAGTTATTTTATAAAATTCAAGTCAAATTTGAACAAAATCGATTCAATCATATCATGAATTGAAGTTGATATCATAAAATTACGAGGTGTAACTAAATTGGACCAATCTAAAATCTATGGTCAAACTCTTACACCTAACTATAGATAGCTTATTATGTGATTTAATTCAATGATTAGGGTTTAAGGTCCTCACGTTTTTTAGCCTTAAAAATGTTTGATTTTATTTACGGACAAATTATTTGCAGGTCACTATAGTTCAGAATAAATGTTACATTAATCCATATATTATAAAGCTCTTCATGAGTAAAGCATGTATGGGGCTGATAACGAGTTGAGTTTGAACAAATTTGTCTTAACACAGACTCGAATATTTAGAGTTTGAATCAAGTTTGATTCAAGTTGACCAAAATTTCTTGAATTTTATTAATTTTTAATGATTACAATTACTTTTGGTCTATTTCTAATTCTCTTTTAAGTATGTTCTTACAGGTTAATCGTCTCTTAGAAGATGGGCACTTTCAAATCTATAAGTGAAGCAGAGCTCACAGTTTAATATTTTTTTTTCTTCATAAGACTTAATATAAATATATTAGTTTTACTAAAAGATTTTACTAGTATTTTTTAGATATTTTATTTTATTTTTACTTGCATTTATTAGTCTAGAATGATATCTTAACATATCTTTCAAGTGGCAAAAAATTTTCTCAAACGTCTCTCATTTTTTAAGCTAATAAAGCACAATTGGTCAATTTCATCAAATCAACTAGTTGGCTCTACTGGGCCTGGACAGACCCGCCCAATCAGCTCAGAATTCTATTTGACTATTATGTATCATCATTTTGGCTAATCTAAAATACATCATTTAATCTATTTCAAAGCTTTATGATGTGCTATATTTTTTTCTTCATAAAATATCCACAAAGCTCTATTTTTTCTCATTTTTTCTCACTTTCTAAAAGAAGAAAAAATAAGTTGACATCTACCAACTCTTATTCTTTGGCTCAGATTTTTGTATAATATGCTGAGATAAAGTAATTCTTTTTAGCATATCTTAAGGACTAAATAATCTTAATTGGTATCTTTTTATTTGTGCTTATGATAAGTAAGCCCACTTAAATATTTTTATATTTTTTCTTTCACCTAATCTTTTATGTTTTTGCTGTCACAATTCCTGCAACATGCTTCCAGAAAATCTGGAGCATATCCACCATTTCCTAAACCTAAAAGATGACCAAAACGCCCTCCTATTGCCTTCCTCTCATCGATCTTTGGGTAGGACATGAACACTTAGTAATTTTTCATTAGTTTGTTTGAACTTTGAATCAAGGGCATTTTTCATTCAATTGAACCTTATTTTTCTGCTGTCCAAATTGCAAAATAGTAATAAAAATTTACTTATGAAATTTTTTTAGATATTTCTAAGCTCTCCTCTCAAGTTCTAAGTGTTTTTCCACTTCTTCCTTAGCAAAATTAGCATTTTCTTTTGAAGAAGTGAATATTTGAAGAAGTTTTGGCTAGCAACCAAGCAAAACTTAAAACTGTACTATTCCATTTTGCTGGCAAATAATTTCAAGTTTTTTATTTTTATTTTTTATAATTTATATTTTCTGAAATCAGTAAGTTTTTATTTTAGTAAAGATTATTTGAGGTTTTCTTAAAGTATGCTTACTCTTGAAGATATCTTTGATTGTGCATCCCAAGTCTTTGTAAACGAATTTTTTTCTTCAAGATTTAGCTTCTTATCAATTTTTAAACGAATTATTGGTAACTCATTTTTAAATTTCTCGAATTTTTCTCTTGGCAATTCTCAAATTGTAATATTAATTTGCTAGACTAGCAACTCTCTCTATTCTCTTATTCTCTCCCTTAGTAGAGGTGTCTAGATTTTCTCATTAAGTGAAAAGGTAGATGGGTTAGAATTTTTTTCGTGTAAACATTCATAGTAAGGTTTGGTTGGCTTTGATTTATAGAAAAAGTCGGTGGATTTATAATCGAATTTATTTAGCTTTGGTTCCCATTAAAAAGCCGATGTGTTAGTGAACTAAAATCTCACTTAAGGAGCTTAGGGAGTGGACTAGGCGGGGAGCTAAACCACTATAAATCGCTTGTGCATTTTTCTCTCTTCTCTAGCTCATTAAAATTTGATTAATATATAAATATATTTAATCTGATTTTAACTAAAAAATAAGCCAAACTACTTCAATATAATTGATTTATATAATATCTAAATGTATCTCTCATGATTTTTATTTTGGCTGTTATTGTGTTGATTTTATTGTTTTGGTCAATTTGCCTAATTCAATCAGTTTTATTTCTCTAATTTTCTACACTGTACAAGTTATCTGATCTATTTGATAAAATTTACTTATTTGCTTTTTTGTGCTCTATTTGACTGAGTTTTGCTGTAGCTTTCTTATCCTTCCTGAATACTTGACGCACATTAATTTACCTACTGTTAATTTTATAAGTATAATTTATTCAAAATTTTTTTATCCCAATTCACTCTCTATTGGGAAGACTTAAAGACCAACAAAGTTTACTCAATTTCAGGTTGATTTTTAAGTTGAATCAAGCTCGATTTAAATCTTATTTTTCAATTTAGATACTCAATATTTGTATGTGTGTGTATTATGATGGGGTAAATTGTATACAGGCCCTTGAGGTCTGAAAGGCATTATAAAATAGTTCTAATCTTTGAAAAATTTTAATTTAAATTTCTAAGATTATGAAAGTACTCCAAATTTGGCCGCCTCTTTTAGAATTTCACATTTTTTTAGTTTTTTTAATTAAAAAACATAAAATTTGATTAATTTTAAATATCATGAATCATTTAAATATTTTAAAAAACTATTATACTGTTCTATCATCAGTTTTCTTTAAAAAATTAATGTCTTTCCTCCGTTGCCTTTTCCACTTTAAAAACTGAAGACTAAAAAAATGTAAATATTATAATTTCAAAATTATATTTTAAGAATAATCTATGACATAATAATAAAAAAAATAATAATAATTTTTTAATTGAGACCAAATGATAATAATTTGATAATCTTAAGAAAATAAATTGAAATTTTTAAAAGTTAAAATTAATTTACAATATCTTTTTAACATGAGGATCCCAAATACAATTTATCTTATATAATATATTCATGAATTAAATTAATAAAAATTCAGAAAGCAAGCATACATATCATCTTACAAATATTAAATCATTTATGAATTGAATTCATTTTGTTCAAGCGAGTTGATTTTGAGTCATTAGGGAATCGAGCTATAATCAACTAAATTACAAATTAGTTTTGAGTTTCAAGTATTTTACTCATCCTTACATGCGTGTGATTCATAAAATCATTCAATACGTACTTGTGGTTGTCGACAAATTGGTCCAATTTTATATATTCTACATTAAACCACCGTTAATTTCATCTAGAATACAATATTTAGCTTAAATTGAGAAGCCTTTTTATGATATTTATATGCCTAAATTAATCTTAAAAGGCGTTTAATTCAATATTATTTTGGTGTTATGTCATACTATTTATAGAAAAAAATTATTTAATTTAATGATATTTATAAATAATTTTTTATAAAAATATAAAATTATAAATTAAAAGATAATATTTATATATTATATTATTTAAATTATATAATATGACACTGAGATAACAATAAATAAAATGCTCACTTTGATTTTTCTTAAACAAAAACATTCTCCAAATAATTCAAGAATATTACCACTAAAATTAAGAATTCCATCGAATGTGATTCATTCAAAAGTACATCAAACTATTGAAACCTAAACATAATTTACCTTATATTTAATTAAAGCATGCTCTTTGCCAGCAGGAGTATGGCTGGCATCCACTCGAAGTCAATCAAGTCAACCACAACTTAAAAGTTTAATATTTGAATTTTAAGTCAAATTTAATTTAAGTTAATAAAACTTTATTGAATTTTGAGTTAATATTTGAGTTATTATTCACAATTTTCTACTTAAATATGTAAGATATATGAATAATTACATATGTTATTGATAAAAAATAATTTTTTACTTATTTAGCTTTAAATTTAGATATTTATATATATCACATAATAATTTAAATACATAATTACAAATTATTAGAAAAGATTTAACTTTTTATTTTATTTAAAGAGAGAAAGATTTAATTCTTTATCAATGTGAAGTGATGAGATTTGTATATATACATTTAAAGTAAAAAATAATATATATAATTCTCCTTAAAATATATATTATAAATTCCTATACATATATATATAAAATAATATAATTATATAATACAAAATATTTTAATAAGTTTAATTATATGTATATTGAGACAATTACATATAGCGCGGGATGTTGGCTTATAAAAAAATAAGTATCATCGAAATGAGAATGCTAAGACTAATGAGAGAGTATATGCGAAAGAATAAAATTAGCGAAAAGATTGGCGTGACCTCAATTAAGGATAAGCCCAAAGAGAGTCAGGTTATATGATTTGGATATATAAATCGTAGGCCAATTTAAGCTCTACAAAAAAATGTTAAATTATTAGAATTTGCTTATATAAAAAGAGGAAGAGAAAAACCAAAAAAATATGATAAAAAATTATAAAAAATAATTTTATATATTTGGAGTTTAATAAAAAATTCTTATTTGATAGAGTACAATGGAAGCAACGGATTCATATAGCCGACTTTATCTAGTAGGATAAAGATTTTGTTTGTTTGTTGTTGTTGTTGAAATGATAATGAATTTGAATTAATTTTATTTTGATTGAGTTGATTTTAAGTTATATAAAATCTAGTTGGATTTAAATTGAATAAAAAATGATCAAATTTTGAACTAAATTGCCACTCCGAAGCTGTAGCCGATTTAAGTAGAGATTGAATTCATTTTTTTATCTTTTTCTCACTCTTGGGTGGATCCAAATCCGTTAAAATGTTGAATACAAAATGGGCTGTAATTGGGCCCAAATTGGGCTTAGATTGGGTTGGATAAGTTTGATAAAGATTTTTTTTTAAATTTTTTTCATATTTATTACTGTTTCACATTATTTTGATACTAACTTTTTCACATTTTTATTTAAATTCTCTCCATCACTTGCATTGAATTTTCACTGTCCAATGTGGTGCCAGCCTCATTTGAAAAGATAAAAGCAAAAAAACATAATACTTTAATCACTTTTAAAAATACTCACTAATATTTTATATTTATTTCACTTTTATATATAAATTTAAATATTAAAAATTAATTTTATTTTATGTACAACATAATTTTTAATCACTAAAATAATTTTATTTTACATTATAATATTAAAATAATATTTTTTCACTTTTTATTTCAAAACATTTAAAAGCATCCTCAGAATATATTCAGACCAATTGAGGTCAAATTCATTCCATTGAATCAACTCATATACTGCGTGATTTATGCTATAAAATTATGCGAAATTTATGCTATAAAATTATGCGAATATCACATTATTGTTAGAAATTTATGTCAAGAATATAGTAGGAATCGGTATTCACACACAAATTAAAAGCTACTCGAAACAATTACAAAAATAGAACCCAAAACCAAGATAAATTCATGTAAATCGACACAAGTCAAATAAATTTGCTCGATGTTGAACTTTGTACTTATCCCATTCATTGAAATAAAGCATATTTACATAAAGTAGACCAAAACACAAAGCTGTATCATGCGTGAATGTGCGATGTTACGTACTCATGTATAGGTTATTGATTTTTAGAATAATTTTTAGATTTATTTAAATATTCTCTGCCAAATAATTAATTAATTAACTTTAAAAAATTGTAGTAATAATTTATATATTTATACATAGATATTACAACATGAAATACTCTAATTAGTGTAAATTTTTTTCTATAATTAATTGGAGTAAGTTAATATACTATTTGTGATGTCTAAATGTTTTAAATTTTCTTCAAATATTCTCAAATTTTATGCTTAAAGAGAGCATAATAATGAAGTAATTATCTTTTTAAAAATTTATCTTTATATCTAAATTTTATATTATTACTTTTATAACTCAATTTTTTTTAATTTTCTAACGTGTAGACTATTCGTCTTTTTTATTCTTTTTTTTTGAGATATTATTCGGCAATTACTCTGCTTTATTGGTCATGACTTATGACAAACTCATCGGCTTCTTTTTAATTTAAATAATATTACGAAAAATTTGTTTTAGAAATATGGCCTATATATAAAAATATATAGTAAAATTAATTTTTCTTGAGAAGATGAATTAATTAACTTCTAAAGAGAAAAAAATGAAGCACCATCATTTAATTAAAATAGTTAATATATGCAAATAACATTACATTCATGATGAAAAATAAACCAAAAAATAATTAAAAAAACATTATATCAAAATTTATAAGCTGGAATCAAACTGAACGCCGGCACCTGGGATCCACTCATGCCCATTAATGAACGGGCCCACAGTATACTTGCTCGCCTCGTGAGCATCCACCGCGGGCCTGTAGCTAGGCCAGGTGACCCGGCCCGCAAGGCCCGACCCCGGCCCGGTGTTCTGATACTCCGCGTAGTTAACCGTCTCCGGCGGCACTGTACCCAGAACCCACGGCAACCACCCCGCCGGATCCACCACACCGCCGATCTCCGTCTTCATCACCACCGTCGTCGAGTAGTTCTTCCACGGCCGGCCGAGGTACGTTGGCCTGGTCACCGAGTCGTAGGGTGCGATAGTGCATCCCTGGATCGAGATGCCGGTGCTCTCGTGTGGGTCCTTCTTCCCCTGAGCGGTAATGGTGTTCATCTGGTTCGGCAGGGGCTGCCGCGGCAGGATCCGGCAGTTCTGCAAGACGACGGAGGCGTCGCCGAAGATGAAGTCGATGGTTCCGATGATGTCGCATTCGCGGTAGAACTGGCGGTTCGAGTGGGCGTAGAGCGTGTCCTGGAAACCGTCGAAGGAGCATCTGAAGAAAATGGATCGGTCGGCGCCGGAGCGAAGGGCGACGGCCTGGTGCTTGTCCGGCCCTGCCGTGTTCTTGAATCCGATGTTCTTCGCTACAAACCCTCTTCCGGTAACAACTGATCGGAGATGAAGCGAAGGGTTAATTAGGATTAGTACTAATCTCGATCGATTATAGAATTGCGCACTCACCGAAAGTTGCCGTCTCGAACGTCGGCGTGCCGTCGATGTAGTTCTTGTCACCGGTGATGATGGTTTTGTACATGCCGTCGCCGAGGAAGACGACGTTCCACTTGGTCTTGTCGAGCAATACGTTCTCCCTGTACACGCCGGCCTTGATGTAGATGACGAACAGGCTATTGCTCTTCTTGGGCACCAAGTTGACCGCCTCCTGGATTGTCTTCGCCTGGCCGCTCCCGTCCTGCGCCACCGTGACGTTTGCCGGAAGTTCTCCAGATTCTAGCAGAACCCTCCTCTGCTTTGCGGAAAGCCAGGCAGGGAAAGGGCTTTTCTGGCTAGTGCTCCCCAGCAGCTTCCGGTGGAACGGAGAGCTCAGTTTCTCCATGATTCCAAGGATTCCCGTGGCGATGGCGAGGCTGTTGCTCGTGAACCTTGTCGAATTCACCATCGCCGCCTCGAGCTTCTCCCGGAAGCTACCGGCGGTCCCCTCGAACCCATCCAGACAGGTCTCCTGGTCCGCCACCGCCGCGCTGAGCCATGTCCTCAAGTCGCTGATCCTTCTCTCCGAGAAGAGCTTCTCCCCTGGCTTCGCCGCCGCAAGAGAAGCGGCCGAATCGTTCAACCGGTCGACGGCGTCCTCGAACAGCTCTCGGCAGTCGTTGACGGCAGCCTGAAGCCGCTTATCCGCAGCCGGAAGCTTGAGGGCGTCGAGGAATGGGGAGAGTTCCTGGATCGCGCTGGCGGCGACGGCGAGGGAGAGCTTGAAGAGCTCCTTGGGGTCGCCGGTGGCAATGACGGAGGCGTTGGCAGAAGAGAGACTGGAGAAGCAGGAATCTGGGTAGCGGGTGACGCTGCAGATGGCTTTGATGGGATTAGAAGCATAGAATGGAGAAGGCGGGCTACCGCCATCCGATCTGCTTCCTTTGTTTACCGCAACTCCGACGGCCACTCCGGCTACAATGGCCACAAGGAGGACACCGGCGATAGCGATGAGGATGATGCGCTTTCTGGTCCTTCGCCGGAAGCTGCGTTCCTCCGTCGGATCCACCTTGTCGTAGCCCTTGAAAGATTTCATGGTATCCATGGTGTTCTTCCTGATGTGAACTGTGTTCAGAGGACGATGGTGAGCTTAATTTCTCCTCTCTATCTCAAATTATTTATAGTAAATAAAATCATTTAATATATTTATAATTTTTTTTGATAGAATTAATATATTTAATTATGTAGTCCGAATAAAGGGGAATTCAGATTCAATTAATGCCCTTCAAGTATATGAGAAATAACAAAACTACCATTGTCCTGTTTCTTTAGCCATTAGGTTCAAAACTCTCGAAATTCGCTCAAAATTTATTCTCATTTTACTTGAGTTAAATTTGATTTTATTTTTTATAATTCAAAGCTCGCTCATTTGAAGTATAATTAATTCAACTCCTAATCTTCATGCATAAAAAAATTGTAGATTCTAATACTCTTACTAAAAAGTTTTTATTCGATCTGCTTTGACTTTACCCTTTCAATAATATCTAACATGTAAATTATGTGATGAATGATCTCTTAATCTGCTTCTTGTCCTTCCTATTCACCTATTTCTTCGATTGCATTCTCCTCCACAACTTCTTGCTCCTTTATAGTTTCTAACTATAATTCAACTTGTTCCTGTCTGCACCTCTTTCTTAGATTGGAGGACAAGCCTCAAATGGTGTCTGCATAAGTGAAGCATCGAATATGCTCTTTGCTATCCGAGTAATTTGTTCAAGGCCTCTATGGAACTCTTCCACATCCTATTAGAAAAAAAGGTTATTAAAAAATCTATTTCTATGTCTTCAAAATCTTTTCAATTTTGAGCTTTTTGAGCTTTTTTTCTTTTCACGAGCTTACACTCAATCATGAAAGAGGCTAATTAATTTTAAACTCTAGGTACTACCATAAAGATTCATATAATGGTAAGAGATTGGTTTAAATATTGATAATTGCCTGATGTTCGAATCAACGTTTAACTCGAATCGAACTCAACTCGAATTTATTGAGCCAAGTCATACTTAAGTCATGTACAAATTAGACCAACATGGCTTTATATCTATTTTTTTTTAAAAAATAATATATTATAATATCTATTAGGTGATCTTATAAGTATAGTTAACCCAATTTCAAATCCAAGCAGAAGCTATTTTTTTTTAAAAAAAATAATTTTTGAAGAATTTGAATTGACTTAATTAAGTATCAAATAAGCTTGAACTCAAATTAAATTGAGATTAGTCAAGCTTGAGTTGTGTCTTGCTCGCCTCCAATTCAGATCATTCTCGCCTCTAGAGCTAGGCCATATTAAGGAGCTCGAGCTATTGAGGTATTGAGCTACACGTCTCTAATAACTAACCTATAAATCGATCCATCATAGCTTAAAACTTTAATACACTAGATTAAGTAGTGGTTAATAATTAATCCATTGAATAATTTAATATATTAAATTCTTAAATAGTGATGGGTCAATTTATGGGTTAATTATTTGAGATATATAGTAATTTTCTTCTCAAATAGTTTCGAATTAGGCAAACGTCGTTGAAGATCTTCACACAAATTTACTTCCAAAATCTTTTCCTTTCTTGAAATTCTTTGAAGGTTTGTTCCAACTGAACTATGTAACCCTAGTGTTGAAGAGTGCAGTTGGAGACGATCAAGTGAGGCTTGCACTAATTTGGTAAAAATAATATTGAAACAATCAAATTTCAAATAATTTAACGAGATAGTTAATAGAAGTTTTTTATTTAAATAATTGAAATTACGTTCGCATAAGGTCTTGTCCAAATATTAACAACTCTATAGTTCTTAATTTCATTTCTGATGTTATTATTTGAGAGTATGCTATCAACGCTTTTCACTAATATTCGGATGTCTTGATTGACATTAAATAATTGTCCAAATTCACTGCTCGATCCCTATGAGTTGCACTGAACTTTCGTTGTCTTTACTTGTGTTATTAGTATTTTCATCATATTTTTTTTTGATTTGTCCTTCAACGTTCAAATCTTATTCTTTTTTTATGTCAACTTCTTCCACTTTATTCTTTCTCAAAATTAATTTGCTTCACTAAAAAATTCTTATATTGTACATCAAAGCACAATGAATACAATAAGATTGAAAGCCAGGGGATGTAGTGAGTCAAAGCTAAACATATTTATTTTCAAACAAATTTAAATTGTAGAGCTGTGGTACATGCAAATATATGGGTAGTTAATATTTATAGTATATTTTTTTATACGGTATAGGTATATTAAGTTAGTATTTATTACTTTGATTATAATCAAAATTAATTATAATCTTAATTAGTTAGTAGAGTAAATTTGAAATTAAGAACTTCAGTTCTGTTTTTTAGACCACCTTCAGCTTTTCCTCTTGCGTGTTACTTCGGGAATGATGGCATTCCCGTTAATAACGGGAACTATGTGTCCTGTTCTGCTTCATTATGTCAAAAAGAAGGATTGTGTAGCTGGCCAGGCTAACCCAAGCTTAGCTGTGCTGTGGGCGATTTGAGTGGGACCACACGGCCCAAGGTCGCGTAGGCGTGTGTCGTCGTCCACATTCTTTTCTTTTTTTAAAAAAAATTAATGTAACGGTTCATTTTTTTTTTTATGAAAAATGTAACGGATCTTTTTTTTTTTATGAAATATGTAACAGTTTAATAATTTCTCTAAACTCAAATTTAAAATTTTTAAATTTAAATCAAGTCGATCCTAATCAACTAAAATCTATTCTATTTTAAATGAATTTTTAAATTAAATCGAATTTATTTTTTAATCATATTTTTTTAATTTAAATATTAATTTTACATATAAAATATATTATCAAATTATATTTAAATCGAACAAAATAAATGTGAGTTTTGAATAAATTTTAATCAGGTATTTTTGATCGAGTATTTTACTCTTCCTCTGGGGTAAATAAGGGAAAAAATGACTTGTTGTACATTTTTATTCATAACTTGAATTTAAATTTATATCATGAAAATTTAATAATTATAAAATTTACGTAGAAAATTTATATTTATATAGAATTTCGACAATAAATTAGATGAATAAAAATTGTGCAATTTTTTTTAAAATTATGAAAAATAATTTGACATTCACAATATGATAGATATACTCCAATGAGCTATGCTCGTCTGACGCCTAGAAGTTTCGCAGGCTAGAGATGATTCGGCAGAGGGAGATGGAAGAAAAATTAATGATGGAATATAAATAAATAAATTTAGATATTTTTTAATTAAAAATTATGTATTATATGAAATAAAACAAATTTTATATTAATATAGTTAAATAACGTGATATAAATAAATTATTATTTTAATTAATATATAAAATATAAAATAAAATAAAAATTTTTATTTAAAAAGTATATATGATTTAAAATATATTTAAATTTAATATCAAAATTTATTTGTGATATAACATGTTAAATAAAAATTAATATGATTAATTTTAGCTATGCTAAATAAAACTAGATAATTAACTGCTAATATTTTTGAGGGAATTTGATTGGGCACGTGTAATGTTCAGGTTAAATCCAAAATTATAATCAGCAACTTATAATAAAATATAAATAAATTGAAAATTCATTTTTATTTGTGTGACATAGATTGTGATTTAGTTGATCTCCATCAAATTTTTTATGAAAATTTCAATCCAAGTAATTGGCTGCCTCAAAAAAATCCCAAGCTCCTCGAGATATATATTTTTATTATATTTAATTTGTATTATATAAATAAAATTTAATATTAAAAATTAATTTTATATTATACAACGACAACAACCAAATTTAATATTAGGTGGGGTCTGCTACATGAATCCTTTGTTTTCATTGCGCTCTATCAGTTACCAAATTCTTATCTAAGTCTAAGTAATTAATATCACTCCTTATAGTTTCTTGTCATGTTTTCTTTGGTCTCCCTCTTTTTCTTTGTACATGGGCAAAATCCAATAACTCAATTTTTCTGACTGGAGCTTCAATCGGCCTACGATTTAGATGTCCAAACCATCTAAGTCGATTTTCTTGCCATATTTTTTTTGATCTCCCTCTTCCTCTTTGTACATGGGTAAAATTCAATAAAAATTTATTTGCACCTAAAAATTTTTATAATAAAATGAAATAATTATTTTATTTTATATTATAAAAAAAATTTTTTTTCCCTGATCTAAAAAAATTTAAAACAACGCAGAACCAAACGTCCTACAGCTTGCTGGTTGCCAGCGGATATCCCTGTGGTTGGCCACGTGGACATCGTGTCAACCGTCAGATGTGGATTTGCATGCGAGTTCGTTCATCTCTGTAATAGACCTTCCAAAATTAAAGGGAAACACAACATACATAATCGCCTCAGACCGGCCCCTCCTCTCCCTCTTTGCCCTTTGGATTCATCATCGGCTCAGATTCTCGCTTTCTAAACCCTAAATTAGTTGTTCACCGACTGAATCTGGTGGCTCCTCGGATCCCTGGACATCGCTGGAGTTTAACGCTTCAAAGAATCCCTCGTTCTCTGGTTTTTCTCTTTCTTTTTTCTCTAGTTTTCCTGTTTAATTCTTGATCTTTGAGTGAACCTCGAATCCCTCTTTTAATTTTAGTGTCGCAGCTTTGCAAATTGATTGTTTTATCTAGGTTTTTGTGAGAGCAGCTCTTTTTGATCCGACGTCTGTTTTAAGGACGTCTCACGAGCGATAAATTGTTTTAGTTTTACCTAGGCATTTGCGAACTGAAGTTCGACTGCTAACCGATTGAACTTTTGGTTTCAGCATTCGCTTTCCATACTGAAGTTTTGGATGGAATGGCATAGGTGGAACATGGTGTTGAGTTGGATTTAATGGTTTTCTATTGATTTAACCTTTTATGGAAGCATCAGGAACCATGAAACTCCTATTGATGGAGAAAATTTTCAACTTTTTAATGTTAGATTTTTCTCATTGTATGATGTCGTAATCTGTTTAGCCATGCCATTTTTATTTGCTTAATATTATTGGTGCTGTCCTTTAGGAACGATTACCAAGTTCAAGGTCACTAGCATTATATGTTTGAGGAAGCCCAAATTTCCAATCTTATTTACTTGGAAACTAGTAGTTTGATTGTTTGTTGTTTACTTTTGTGCTACTGAGGTGTCTTTATTACAATCAAGGTTCATATTTGGATTAACACTGGTGACATTGTTTTGTTTGGGATTCTAGCTAGTGTGCTTATGTTTAATCTTATATTTTGGAGTTTTATTTTTTGCTGAAAGTGAAAGAGTCGTATGGTAGCTCCATCTTAATAATTTGAATTTGCCTCTTAAATGTTTATGAGAAACTATGAAAAAATTACAAAACTGAGCTAAAAAGCATCAACGTCTTTCATATGACCTAAAACATGAGTTCTAATATTCTTTTGAATAGCTAGTCCAATACAATGGAAGACAAGGAGAGAAGAGAGGTTGCTAGATCCCATACATGATAACTTTCATTCCCAAAGTACTGCATATGCTTAAAAAATGAAGCAACATCAATAGCCAAATGACCAAAAGTGTAATGCAAATGAATTGAAGTTAACATCATGAACTTGACAAGAAACAAAACATTTTTCAACCTTGAAAGATGCAACACAACAAGTAGCCTTTCTAGGAGTAGCAACATTAGAGATAGTAACGATGTAGATATCAACAGTGATACTTGTAACATTTAGATAGAGGTAGACAACCTTAGGCCATCTATAAACTAAAATGTTTGCAGGATAGAGTGTAGTTTGGATACAAGAAAAGTCAATTGTATCACACCTGCACCTCACA
Organism: Apostasia ramifera; assembly: GCA_019297695.1. Taxonomy (NCBI): domain Eukaryota; kingdom Viridiplantae; phylum Streptophyta; class Magnoliopsida; order Asparagales; family Orchidaceae; genus Apostasia; species Apostasia ramifera. Next base: position 69,579 of record JAEMOT010002471.1, on the reverse strand, counting down.
ATGCCCAAGGATATTCACTAATGCATTACCTACCAAATCATGCTAAAAGGCTTAGCCAGGATGAGATGTACATGACACAGTCACAATGCACAATTATCTAATCTTTAAAGCTAGCATCAATGATAATAATTAAAACCATTTCAATGAGTTTTTTTAATGTAAAATCTTGTTGCACAATGAAAATGTAGATTATCCACAAAAAGCTAGATGACAGAATTGGGATTAAAGATTGAAGTTAATCTGATATGGTATTTGGGAATTCTGTGATTAAACTTTCATTAAAAATGGGATCAAGGATTCTAAATGTGGACCAAGCTAGATCAATAAGTTCATACTTTGGAGTGAGTGAGCCCAGTATCTGGATCTTCTATTTTGTTGTTTAGTGCAGAACATACCTCACCCTTGATGATATTATCCTTCTGTGATTCATTCTGCAATATACTTTTAAAGATGTGCTTGTATGCCTCTCGTAGTAGTGAAGTATTGGGTCTGGTTCTTATTCTCTTATTTAATTTTAGGTATAATAATCTTTGAGCTTGTTATATTTTTTTACAGTGTGATTACTTATAGAGCATTGGGTGTTAGCTATCTTTCTTTGAACCAAAAATTTAATGCTCTGTTGCACTAACTTTTGGGGTTTTCTTATGGGCCATTGGGTTAGATATCGTGCATATCTAGGCCTTAAAATTTAGCATATTTTTTGTGACTTTGTTGTTTTTAATGCTATTGCATGAAATGATTTGGACCGTCTTCATCATTCCTATAAATATTAGACATCTCTTAGCTATTGTCACTTGAATGTGCCCGACATTTAATTTTTTATTTATTTTTTCGAATATCTATATAATGGGGTGTGGGGTTGTTGGAAATGATGAGAGAATAGAACTAAGCTAGGGAATTTTTTGTTGTCTCTCCTACTTAATCGTTAGTATTGATATGCAACCCATTAGCAGGTTTATACAACATGGTAAATTTGTCATATCTGGAAAAAGTGTATACTAAATTCTTGGATGATGCAAGTATGAGTGATAAATTTTCTCTCGTCAAAAACATGAAAAATACAGATTTAGGAGTTAGTCATTTCAGATTTACGGAGATTGAAAAATTTATGAAAGGTTGATGTTGGAAAATTTAAGTATTACCTTTTGCTTCTCCATGGTTAATGAAAGTGAAGGAAAATGTGTACATAATACTTATATATTCTTGTAGGACATGATCAGGATAGAGTTTTTTTTTTTTTGGAGTTGGCAAAGAAAAGTTTGAAGTATTGAGAACATGAAAGGTTATTTTGAGTAGTATTCTTATTACTTAGTAGCTTAGAAGTTAGAATTTATGAGGAGCATTTTAGATACAACGTGATTCAAATTGAGCAGAAGATACAATATATATATTGTAGATTTGGTAATTTTAAAGAAGAAAGTGATCACTAAAGTGCTATTAGGTGAGTTAGTAGTCCAATCACGGGGAAACTTCAAATACTTTTGTTATCCATAGTTGTGTTAGTATAGGGGAATATAGTAATTGTAGAATGAGGATGAGATTGGTTAATGTAGGAGTAGGAGTTTTATGTGATAGGTTGATGTATATTGGGTATCAAAGTTGATTGAATTTGAATTAATTGTATGAGAGAGGGTGGGCATGGCACTATTGAGGATAATATGATTGAAGGATATTTAAAGTGGTCTGTTTATTCCCATTGTCGATTATTAATGGCTCCTATATGATGTGTTTATTTACAAAGGTTAATTTTAACATAGTTAAGTTTAAACTTGGATGATATATTTTTAGTGAGAGTTGTGTATGATGTGAAATAAAATTCATTATTATGTTGGAATATATGAGGTATGTGATATAAATTGATTATTATTTTAGTATGTGTGTAGGATATGAAATAAAGTTAATTTTTTATTTTGAAATTTGTGTATGATTTGAAATATAGCTAAATTTGAATATTAAAATTTGTGTATGATGTAGCATGTCAGGTAAAAGTTAATAATGTTAATGTTAACTTAGCAAACAAGCACACCCATATGTTAGTGTGAGTTGATCCGAGCCATTGTTAGATAGATGAAGAGGGAGATTAAAACTAACTTGGGATAGCATCGTAAAGGGTGCCTTTGAATCATTTGCCTCGCAAGAGTAATGTTTCATAGAACTAAATGGAATGTATGGGGGATGTAATATAAGTCAGTTATTATTTTAATATGTGTATAGGATGTAAAATAAAATTAATTTTTTATCTTGAAATATGTGTACGATGTAAAATATAGTTAGATTTTAATTTTAAAATTTGTATATGATATGATATGTCAGGTTCAAGTCAATAATATTAATTTTAACCTAGCAAACAAACACACACATATGTTAGTGTGAGTTGATCCGAGCCATTGCTAGATAGATGAAGGGGGAAATTAAAACTAACTGGGGATGGCATCGTAAATATGGTGTCCTTGAATCATTTGCCCTCACGAGAACGATGCTTCATAGAACTAAATGAAAATGATTTATGTTTAGGATTTGCTATGTAAATATGATTAGGTAGATTAAATTTAACTTCACTGATTTTACTCTGGAATTCCTTGGTATTCATAGATTAATTTTTAATTTTTTTTTATTTAGCTCAAGTATTATTGGTTTTCTTCTTGTTGTTTCACGTGTAGCTCAACTCACTTATCTATGAATTAGTTCATGCTTAACTAGCCAATCAGATAAACGAACTTGCATCTTCTTCATCTCTCCCACATTTGTTTTGCCAATAATTTTTTATTACAATAATTTTGCTAATCTTTTAAAAAAAAGTTTAATACAAAATTAAATAACATAAAAAATAAAAATGAACTCATGTGATAACCTAGTATGAAATATAGATGCCAATACTAACCTAGACTCTCAAGTGTGTAATGTTAAAAAGAAGCTAAATGTACATAAACTCAACTCATGTCTCTGCTAATTTCTATTAGATGGCTCAGTCTGCTCACAAGTATGTGTGTAATAGGCCAGGGTGATGATTGATATAGTTCCTAATGGGTGCCATAAGGTTAAACGAGTTTGGGTAAAAAATGCTATCCCTAATTGTTCGACTGGATAAGTTTCACTTTCGGTCAGGTAAGTTTGGCTGAAGGCAGACTGTCTGGTCATCTATTCACCCAATAGCTGATTTCATCTGTTTTAACCCTAATATATATGGTCAGTATAGTCTAGTATACTCATGATATATGTATCCCACCAACATAAAATGCATAATATAAGATGTTCTTCTCACACATTAACTCCACTAATCATAAAATAAATACACATGTAATAGAACTAATATGCTATTGCATATGGTGACTGCTCAGCTGCAAAGATGGTATCAATGATGTCTATGTGAGCTATGGGTGACCACATCACTTTGCAACTAGACTCGGTTTAGTTTTTAATTGCCATGGCTTGGACGGAGTGCTATTAAACTAAGTAGACATGCTCCTAATTTATAGAGTTAACTAGTGAAATGAGTATAATATAGCACAATCTTACCATTTACTTACAATAGCAAAACCATAATCCCTACCGCTACTTGGGGTTGGCTAGTCTACTATTTACTTAAATTTTGCAAATGTGCATCAGATTACCAAGAGCTTGTTTATTTACTCATCTGCAAAGGTTAAATTAATTATAATGAATATTTGGTCTACTGTTTTATAGCTGAGTGCAATGAAAATAAATAATTTATGTAGCAGACTCCACTTAGGGCTGGTTTGGTTGGAGGATAAATTTGGGTAAGAAAAGAGAAAATATTTTATTTTATAGAGTTGATGGGAAAGAAATTTATTTTAATATTGGGAGGTGTGTAGGATGTGAAATAAAGTTGATTTTTAAGGTTGGAATTTGTGTTGGATGTGAAATAAAGTTATTAAAATTTATAATAAATTTAAAATATTATTAAAAAAATATTTTGCCCATTTTTGGGTAATTACCAAACATGCCCTTAGTGAGATAATAAAGACTTTGTTGTTGTTGTTGTGTTGTTTTATAGATGAGTGCTGTAGCTAATAAGTTAATTGTAGTTATCCAAAGGCCTTGTATGTGTAGCATGTACACAATTTGTGTGGTTTTCTTAAATTGTTAATTAAGGGACTCTACAATCAAAAAAAAAAATTAAGGGACTCCATTTATGCACTTGCAAAGATCCAATCTGTTTAATTTTCTTCACGCTTGAAGTTTCGTGGGCTACATCATAGTGGTTTTTTTTTATCACTAATTGGAATTATATGGGACAGATTGTCAAGGGCATCCTTCTTGTTCATTATTTATTTGTAAAGTTCAAGTATTATCTGTGTTGTTTGTCTGGAAAAAAAAACTTTTAGAAGTTTTTTGGACTATATTTAATTTGTTGTTTTCTTCAAATTTCTCTATATGCAGTTGTAGCTTGTAATTTGTGCCTTTTAGCTGTCCTTATTGTTTGAGCCATCTTGTGGCCTTCTGTTCTGATATTCTTGTTTCTGTATATTCTTCGTAATTGCTTCCTTTTTTTTAACAATCTCTAGCTCTTTAGACTTCCATTTATTCATTGTTTCATTTATATTTATTCGGTGTTTTTTCATTGCAGTAGGGCAATAAACTTGAGATTTTTTGGAAGTTTTGCTATCTTAAGGGAAATCTGTCAACGCTTTCTTTACGTGTAACCTGTAGCCAAGCTAGCCTGCTGATGGCAGAGAAAGCTTGTGTAAAACGGCTTCAGAAGGAATATCGTGCACTATGTAAGGTATAATTGAATTTATTCAATTATCAATGTAAGTGTCATGGAACTAAATCTCCAACTATAATCATTTTCGTCTAAAATAGCTGAAGCAAGGATATATTGTGGTGTTTTTTTATGGAGTTTTAAATCTATTAGCTAATAAAAACTTAGAGTTAAAAGTTCATAGAAGTCAAATGTGGTTACAACAATAAAATGATAGATAACCTTGTGATTTGATCTAAAGTAGATAATTCATGTTTTCCATCTTAACAAAATTCATGACCCCCCCTGCACTGAGTGCATGTGCTTAGTGTCTTAATTGTGTGGCTGTCAATTTATGATCCCAAAATTAAGATTTAAAGAAACTTAAAGATATCTCCACAAATAAGATAAAGTAATGATTTTAGTCTCTCTAAATAAGCAAAAGAATTTTAAAGGATTAAAACATGTGTTCAACTACCAATTCTCCTTCAAATTAAATTCCACAACTAATGTTCTTTCCAAAAATCCAATACAAAAAATATCAAATGCCATATGTCCTTCAATCAACTTTGTTGTTATTCAACAAAAGAGCAAGGTTGCAAGAAACCATATAATATTGTTCATTCATAGATAAACCCGGTGATATGTGTACAAAGAAGAAAATTCCTTTGTTGTAAATTTAAAAAAACCATGAAAGTTTGATTCTAGGCAAGAATATCACCATCAAGAAAAAGAGGTGTTGGAGAGGGAACACGCTCAGTAGTTATATTGCTATTATTTCATTTATTTATACAGATACATATCATCTTGTTGTGAACGTTGGGTGTTGTTTGGGCGGTGGATTACTGCTTTTGAGTGACTTGGTGGGTTATACCGTTTTGTGCTTATCTTTTACTCTTGTAAAAAAAGTATCTTTTACTCATGTAATGGGTAAATCAGTGGTTCCTGTTAAGTTTTTTTAGTGAAGAAATGATAGGCTTGCAGCCTTCTGTCTAGAATTAGCACTACCATGTACTTGTGATGCCAACAACTATTTCTTTTGAATACAACCTCAAAAAAACTATTTCTATTGCATGCTAGGGTGACACCTCAAAGGAATGTATGACAAATATTTGGTTTTAATGTTTTTTGTTTCTGGTTTCTTTGACTTGGAAGGGACGGCACAGATAATCCATATAGAGCTAAGAAGGAGATAAACGTGTATTCTTTCATGCATATGCCATCATGAACATAAGATTTCTTGGTTTCTTTTAGAATATTTAGGTAGTTGTAATAAGCCAACTTTTTAGTAGTTGGCTTATTGACATGAATATAGCCAACTTACATTAATTTTTTGTACACAATTTATTAGGCCAGAAAAATTGCGTACTCAATCCAGTGAAGGGAATAACCTTTGGTTGTGCACACATTATAGGCACCATAATTATTTTCTTTTTACTTTCCTTTATCATGATTAGGAAACAGTCTTCTGTATGCTTGGTGTTACACATTTGATATCGAGGTTCATCTGTGCATTTTTTTATGTTGTCACAATGTTTGATCAAAAAACCAAAAAAAGGTTAGTTGCAATGTTGTAGTCACAATGTTGTTTATGCCTTAATTTTGTTTACCAACTCCTCACTTCTGCAGGAGCCAGTTCCCCAGATTGTTGCTCGTCCATTACCCAGTGATATACTTGAATGGCGTGAGTAAATTAAACAATCTATCTTCACATTAGGACATTCTTTTGGAAATGTTGGTGCTTTGATACATTGCTTTGCAGCATCAAATTTTCATTTGCAAATTAGGACATTGCTTTAAATGGCGTGAGTAAATTAAAGTCTATCTTTACATTCGAGCATTCTGTTGAAATGTTGGTTGTTTGATTCTACATTGCTTTTGTAGCATCAAATTTTCATTTGTGAATTTACTTTTTTCCTCTTATTGTGTAAATAGCTTACTGTTTTAATTGTGCTTTTTGTTAGATAATTTTTGTTTGTTTTAAGCTGTTATACTGCTTCTGTATAAACCACTTTTTTCCTCTTTTATGACCATATTTTGAGATGGAACACAGTATAATAACTAGCTTTAGGAAATGTACAAAATGTTTTCTTCTTCCCCCACTCTCACTTCACTATCAACGATCATGGGAGTATATGCGATTCGTTTCATGCTGTATTTAGGGACGCCATAAGGCCTTGTGATGCAGATAACCACAATGAAGAACTTGATTAGTTTATTACTAAAGAGTTGATAGTTTGTTAGATTTAATAGTTTAATTAAGGGGGAATTAGTTGGGTATGTTTCAGATTTTGGGAATAAGGGGGTATTAGTTGGTATCAACTTTGGAGAATTAGGGAGAATCGGTATCTTTCAGATTTTGACAATCAGGGGGAATGAGCTAGTATCATTATTTATTTAGTGTTAGGGATATTTACTAGTATATTACTTTTAAAAGCGATATTTACCTCCACAACACTCAAATATTAAAATTTCTCATGCACTATCTTTTAAACTCCATATTACACTAGTGCCATCAAAATTTTAAGTAATACTTGCATACAACCTTTTAACAACTATAATTTCTAGTATACCTCTTTTAATTATAATAATTACTAACATACACTTTTATTTGAAGTATAATATGCCATCTTTTTTTAATTGCACTAGCTAACCGTGGTTGAGATTACATATAAACATCCGTAAATAAGCACATATGCGCCACACATAAATATATTTATATATACATAAATTCACGTACATATATCTACGTATGCATAGATACATACAACAACTACCAAGCTTTTATCCCACTAAGTGAGGTCAGCTGCATGAGTTTTTTGGTTCCATTTCACTATAAAATAATAATTTCTCATTTAGATCTAGGCATGTAAGATTATTTATCATAGTTTCTTGTCATTCTTTTTTGATTTTTTTTTCTTTCTCTCTTTACACGGGTAAAATATAATAACCTAACTCTCCTTACTGCAACTTCTATCGGTCTACAATTTATTGTCTAAACTATTTAAACCAACTCTCTTTGAACTCATCCTCAATTGAGGTTACTTCAACATTCTCGCGGATATTCTATTTTTCATTCCGTCCTTTCATGTATACCACTTATCCACCTTAGCATTATTATCCCTGTGATATTTATTTACATATATACCTATGTACACATATGTACATATATAAATACATGCATATTTATATACATACCTACATACATATCTACAAGATAAATACATATGTATATACTTAAATGCATACATATATATATATATATATATATATATATATATATATATATATTTCTCTATTGGCCTAAAAATTGTATAAACATGGTTAACTTTTCGATTCAAGTTATAATCTTATAATTTAAACATTTTGGTGGTATACACGTGTGGAGTAATATTTAAAAAGGTGGTGTGAGTAAATTTTAAGATTTTGGTGGTGTGGGGTAAATATCAATTTGAAAAATGGTATACCAATAAATATCTTGTTGTATGAATAAATTTTAAGATTTGGGTGGTGTAGGGGTAAGTACCACTTTGAAAAGTGGTATACCATTAAATATCCCTTTGATTTTTTAAACTAAAAAAATCCCATTCTTTTATTTGTATTTATTTGTATTTATTTTCTCTAATTAGTTCGGTAGGAACACTATATATGTGAGCCCGTCGTTCTTTGTAATGAGTATTTTGGATGAATTTAATAAAATTTCTCCTTCAAATGTCTTCTTCTTCAAGATGTAATTCAAATGCTCATTACAAATGTTATTTATAAAGGGGTTAATCTCACCTTTGAACAAAATGAAATGATGTGGCCTAAATAATACCACTAAAATGAAATGAAATAACTC
>JAEMOT010002471.1:36000-60996 GCA_019297695.1 Apostasia ramifera | reverse complement strand
AAATAAAAAACTGATTCCATAAATAACTCAAATAAAAAACTGATTCCATAAATAACTCAAATAAAAAACTGATTCCATAAATAACTCAAATAAAAAACTGATTCCATAAATAACTCAAATATAAATAATTCTTCATTAGTCCATGCGGGTGATCATGGCACGATCTGGGATGTCCAAGATAAAAATGCACCCATCATTGGTAATAATATATTATGTTATCCATGATATCATATTGTAAGAGTACCTTGTGTGATATATATGTATATATATTATATTATTCATTTTTATCTATAGGATGTTTATATTAAGTGGAAGATTGAAACTGATGAAGCTTGTGAAAGATATTCACGCTATGTACTGTGTGTTGGAAATAAAATAAATTCAAAATCTTGGTGAAGAACTTATATCATATTCCATTATTCGTTCAAGTGCACTTAATGTTTTCATTTTAAGGACCATAATTTTATTAGTTATGTTTGTTTCTTTTTTAATGCTTCATAATTTTATAAGTCATGTTTGTTTCTGATTAATTTAATATCTGCTTACAGATTATGTGCTTGAGGGAAGTGAAGATACACCTTTTGCAGGTATTGAGGACCGTTATGTTATGGCATGTTTGTATTGCTAGATCAATATATTTAATATGATGTGATTATAACCACGAGTTTTGCAGTGACTGTTTGGAGAACATGTTCTCTGTGCTTGTTTTTTTGTAAATATTTTCTTCTTATTTCATTTATTCTCTTAATTAATATGTATCCTTCATCAGAACTTTAATTAATGATAGTCTATTATTTTCCTTTTAATTTCTCTGCACTTGTTTCCTTTATCATTTTAATTGCAGGTGGTTGTTACTACGGAAAAATTAAATTTCCTCCTGAATATCCATACAAACCTCCAAGCATCAGGTGCGGAGATCTACTTTGAGAACCCCTTGTAGTATGATATGTTAGAAGTTGCAGCTGTGTTTCTGTGCTTGTGGATGTACACATTTTTTGCATGATTTTCTCTTGTATTCATTTTGTCTGTTATTTTTGTTGTCTAGCATGATCACTCCTAGCGGACGATTTGCACCACACAAAAAGATATGCTTATCTATGAGTGACTGTAAGTTTTTATTCAGAGATGTCTTCTTAATTTGTGCTACTCACAGGAGTTTATGTTGACTTAGTTTCACCTTTCAGTTCATCCAGAGAGTTGGAACCCAATCTGGTCGGTCTCAAGGTAATTTCACAAGGCAAATGCAATACTATAATACTATTAAAATGCAGTCTAGGTTTGGTTTTCCACTCTTGCAAAACAGTGCCATATGATCTCTAAAGTGCTCTTGTTTTGAATTGCTTTGTATAATTGGATATACACGCATGCCTATTTGTACATGATTTGTGAGCTGAAAGTCCTTTGATAGTTGATTGTTTCTTCACTCAGTTATGATTATCTCAGTTTCTAACCTGTTATTTTGTTTTACAGCATTCTGACAGGGCTGCTGTCTTTTATGGTATGTTTATTTACATCATAACTAGATTTTTTTGCTTTTCTCTTGTTTACTTTACTACCCTCATGTGCACTGCCCTGGAATCATCTGCGTGGTTCAGATTTTTGATTTATGGCATTTGTCTTCTATGGCCGATTACATGACGTCCATTAAGTTTACTACAATTCTTTGTTATTTATTCATCAAAATGACTTGAATGAGTAGGGGTTCTGAAATTTCATTAGATGGAAGTGTGTTGTGACTTGAAAGGATTTTGCTATAGCCAACAGGAGGCTGGCATCCTGCTGCCTTGAGTTAGGGGGTCCTTGTTAGTTGGAGCAAGCTGAAAAATAATCAACTTCGATTAGTTGGTTCAGTTTATTTTAAGTTCCATTTATTTTATATTCAAGAGCAGAAATCATCTCATTCAGTTCTTGGATTCAAATCTTTCAGTTGTTTTGTGAAGTCAAATCATTGAATGATCTAATCCATGTCTGCAACCTGATTTGATATCAAGAATCTCTATGGACTGAATTGAGATATTGGATCTGCCTTCAATGTGTATGGATCAATGTTCTTCTTCTGCTAAAGAATCTGCGTGATTAGCATTTTATCCTATTTAGCAGTTGGAAAACATTCGCTGTCTCAATTATAGTATTGATTGGTTGTTATTATATGGCGTATTAAAGCAACCATACAAGAACTGCAGTCTATTAGTTGGATTGCTGGAAAATATGAGCCACAAATAGTGAAAATATAAAATCATGGAGTTTTCAATTATTTATGTACGAGTTAGGTCCGAAAGAGTGAGCTTGCAGGTTCAAAGGGATAAAAAAAGGAACCTCTAGCCTTATTTTGTTCTTTAGGAGCCGTCTTGTAGTAGTTTTTATTTTGAACTTGAGGATACTTGGCAGAGCTATATATATATATATATATATATATATGTATGATGTGTGTGTATATATATATGTTTGTATGTATGTATCTATGCATGCATGCATGTATGTATATATGTTTTTTTTGATGGATTGTATGTATGTATGTTGATTTAGATAAACCCAAACAGCTGAGAAAAGTAGTCAAGCTTCCATTGAGCTACATTTTCTGTCTGTTTGGAAACAAAAGAGAAAGATGAAATTGGAACAACTGTATGTTTTTTTGATGGAATGTATGTATATATGTTGATTTAGATAAACTCAAACAACTGAGAAAAGTAGTCAAGCTTCCATTGAGCTTAATTTTTCTGTCTGTTTGGAAACAAAAGAGAAAGATGAAATTGGAACAACTGTAATGTTTGCTATGTCTATTTTAATTGATAATTTCTCATAATGCTACTTCTTCATGTTTGTTTCAACATGGCAGATGGATGATAGCAGTCAGACTACTGGGAGTGTAAAGAGTACTGATTCAGAAAAGCGATGTCTGGCCAAGGCATCACTTGCATACAATTGTGAGAGGTGAAGTCTTTATGCTGCTTGCAAACAAGTGCAAAGCTATTTTAAAACCATTTTTTCTCTATTTGAGTACGAAACTAGTTTCAGAATGCAGATGATTTGCAATAAACTGAAATTTTCATCGTGAACATTTATTCAATATAAGGCATTGAATGAGACATACCATAAAATCGGGTTTTGTCTTTGCAAAGTTTGCGATACACGTCTGATACATAGAGCTTTATCTGTACAAGCCAGAAGGTTATAATCATCTTTAATTTCTATATAAAAATCTTTCTATATAAAAATCTTTCTCAAAAATAAAACCTATCTACAATGTGAAAGGAACTTACTTTTATAGGGTGATTAACATACATCTGAAAGTATTGTTGACATGCATTTCTGTTAAGCAACAGGGCACTTGGATCTTTTGCAGAGATCCTCCCATGTGGAGAGGTTGTGAAGAATTTGATAAACAATACAAAAGATAGTAGGGGGAAATGGATTTTATATGAAAAGCCATACAAAGCAGAGAAAAACTGAGACCAACTTGAGGTGGCAGCTTGGAGGAGATTTTTTGAAAGTACAAGGTTCTTTTAATACAAGTATGTATTGAATTCCCCAAGACCCTAGAGCTTTGTTGCACAAGTATATCTAGAGTTAGGACTACAACAACTTCAGCTTGGATTTCGTTTTGCTCTATGGTGTGAACTGCAGATTGTGGGAAGTTGGTTTCTATGTGTAAGCCGGTTAAAAAGAGACTTCAAAGAGTGGAAAGGGAGTAGTAGAAAAAGCTGATATATTTGAATTACTACCTGAGTTTGTAGCTCCTTGGCCAATGCTTATCTCGATATTGACTGTGGCTTGGAATTGGAGTGATCCTGGATCTATTTGTTTACAAGGTTAAAATTAAACTTAGATAGAGATATTTTTTTTATTGAAAGTTGTGAATGATGTGAAATAAAGTTAGTTATTATGTTGGGATATGTGAGGGATGTGATATAAGTTAGTTATTATTTTAGTAATGTGTGTAAGATGTGAAATAAAGTTAATTTTTAATATTAAATTTTATGTGTGATGTGATATATTTAAAATTAAACTAGGTTAATTTTTAACTTGGAGACAAACGGGGCCATCAAATGATTAATTTTAGCAACCAAGTCTGTCTATTGAGCAAGGACAACCATTGACCAAGGAATATCCTAGTTATTGAGGATATGAAGATGGAAGTGTTTGTTTTCTGAACAAACCTTGGAATGTCCTATAGTCTTGACTTAGATTGATTTTCAGATTTCAAGATAAACATGTACTTATTAAGATGATACATACAAGCCTCTGCATGCTAAACACAGCATATGTTTGAATTTATTTTATTAATTTAGTTTCGTGTAATTCTATGTTCTATCTCATCTTAGTTCAATTGACATTGATGCCAACGTTCTTTAACCATCTATTTGTTTGTTAAACACTGTTAAAGTAATCTCATGAAGAAAATATCTGAATTCAAAGTAGCAATTTTTTTTTAATAATTTTACTCTTATATGGTTTGTGTTTATAAACAATGCATTTTACATTTGTCATGATGGATTGCAATATATGATATCATAATTTTTTTTTCTAAATGAGTTAATTCCTTATAAATAATTCCTCCATATCTATTTGTTAGATATTTTGAGAGAATATTCTTGGCACCACCCACACATTACTCCGCTTGGTTTCCTGTAGATTGTGTCTACTTCTGTGAATAACCACGCGCATTGAAGTAATTTGGTCTATTCTATGGCTGTCTGGTCCTCTGTTTTCTCAATCTGCTACTTCATGCTTATTTTTTAGACAAATATTTCAGTCCTTCGATCGGTTTTCACCAGCTTTTTTTGGCCATGCTGAGCACTGGCCCCCTCAATTGACCGAGCTCTTTTAATGACAGCAAGAACTGCCCCAACTTCAAGAAGCTATTTCCTGAATTCGTTGAGAAGTATGAGCAGCCCCATGCTCTAGAGCAGTCTGTTTTAGATCAATCAAATTACAAGGACCTCCCCAGTGATCCTCCTGCAGCCAGAATTGAACCAGCCAAACGAACAGAGCAGGAAGTGGAGAAAAACATTGCTGTAAACCATGCTGAGAACAGGAGGCAGAGCAGGAATCTGCCCTTCTGGCTTCTTTTGCTGCTGGCATCAGTCTTTGGTGTGGTCATGGCCTTGCCCCTTCTACAGCTTTGACAAATGATTTACCGGAACTTACATGGGGTTTTCCTGATTTAATGGAAATTTCTGCCGACTTAGATTTAATTATTTGATAGAATTTTGTATAGTGATGCTTGATCGTCTGGTGGTATCTACTACCAAAACCTGATTATTATATTGATCCTATTTCTTCTTTAGGAGATTTGGATTGGTAGTGTTACAAGTTTCTTCGAACTCGAGTGTGGAGCTTTCATGGAGTTGGGTTCTACTAGATTCATGTGTTTATTTATCTGGTTTAGCTCATTTGTTTAATGATCTTCATAGGTGTTATATTTCGTAATCAGTCTAAAATCTTTTGTGCCAGTCAGTAGCTTAAAAAAATAGTTATTTCGGCTGCACAAATCTATTACAGGCTAATGGTAGGCAAACAACACCCAACTACTATGATATCGAGCTATTATGAGATTCTAAGGTATTTATGCAGAGTTATATTATTAATCATACGTATCTATGGCATTTAATTCTCATCTTTAACATCAAAAAATTAACATTGGTGTTCTGCGGAGATTACTAATTCATATGCGTATGGCGATATTTTACGGCGTTACAGATCAAACGATATAAGCAATATGATGTCAGTGAAGATGTGATTTCTTGCTATTGGTTTGTGTAGATATAGAGAATATTTGTGATAAAAAAATTTACAGAATTATAGAATACAATCCTATGAGAATATGAAATAAATTATAATATATTATAGTATTTCATGAAATTCAGAAAGCATCACTCATTTCTCTCTTATTTCCTAGTGTTATCTATAAAATAAGATTGTTTGTATTTGTCTATATACCATGAGGTTGATCGTTGACTCATTGACCTTGATCACAAGAGGGAAATAAAATAGAGCAGCATCAGAGTGTAACAAAAGACATAAAAGATTCAAAAGATTTGAAGAACAATCATGGCACAAACACTTTTATGTGAGTAAGGGCTCTACTAGATATTGTTAATTTCAGAGAATAAGCACACAAGAAAAGGAAAATTCCCACAAAGATCTTCCCTTGAAGTGTTGTTCCCTTTCTCCATGCTCTCTTAGAATTACGGCTTCTTTTATTGGAAGAAGCTTTCGCTCTTAAGTGAGATCCCTTTATTGATCTTTCATCTTTTAATAAAATAATTTGTATTTTCATGATAGTAGTTTCAAGCACATCTGTAGTTAGAGCATTTAATTTTGGTGAGCATTATTAGTCGGGGGGACATCTAAGGAGGTAAATTATTTTGGGATTTGCAGGTAATAAGCTATATGAATCTTTGGGTTTTGCGCGGTTAAACTCATTAGGCTTGGGTGCCTCGTGTAAATATTTTTTTAGGTATATTGGATGTTAAATAAGTACAAAGGTTATTATCAAAAAAATAACTTTAATAACAAAAATGACTATGTACATCCTTTTTTACGCCATTGCTCTAATTTTAAACCAAACTACTACTCTTCAAGCTTCCTTCTCCATTACCACCTCCAAATCCCACCATTCCCTGCTGAATTTCACCAGCCATGGTTGGACTACTGCAAGAAGAACCACCAGTCCTACCCCTGCTCACAGGCATTCTGCAAGAGTTCCGCCTTGACGCCGCCGGCGATCTATCATCCGCTTCCAGCGACTTGATCACTACCTCCACCGCCGACCTGCTCGACGGCAATGGCGACACCGTCGAGCCGAATCCATTAGCCGGCCGACTCGGTATAGAGATCACAAGCGTCCTCTCAGAATAAACAGAGGCGTTTATCTGTTCCTGGTTCCCCCAAAAAAGAACGTTCGCCGGCAAAGTCGGCGACGGTTCCGGCGAGCGTTGTTCTTCTCCGGCGCTGCCGGATGCCGGGCCGACGGAACACCGACAAAGGGGGCAGGTGGAGTGGGAGTGAAACCACATATCGATGCACTGGACGTGGAACCCATGGCTGCATTTCGGGAGGATTCGAGCTTCTTCTCCGGCGGCGAGCTCCGTCAGACAGACGGCGCATTCGAGCCCCTGTTTGAGGTCGCTCGGCTTGTAGACGGTGACCGGAAGGGAGCGGAGGACCGCGGGGTCGAGGCCGCGGTTGGTAGCAGGAGCATCGCCGGTGGTGGAAGCGAACAGGGTTTCAAGACGGCGAGCTCTGGCGTCCCCGGATCTCCAGTAGATTCGGGCATAGAGGTAAATGAAGAAGGCGAAGATGACTACGAGAAGGAGGAAGACGACTACGATCACCATGACCATGATGCTTATCTTGTTGCTCAAATCTGACTCACGGGAAGCGAAACCCATTGCGCCGGGGGATGAACTGTTGTCCGCCATTTTCGATTTCGGAGATCCGGCGAAGAAAAGGTCGGATTTTGAGATCTGGGTTTCGACGGGAATGGTGAAGCGAGAAGGTGGGAGATTTTATAATGGAGAGAGATGACGAAAGCAGAGAGCTAACGATGGCGAAGGAGATGGGTGGATTAAGTGGGAGGGAATGGGGGAGGGAAAGCGAGGAAGGTGAGCGATCTGAGGGAGACGGGAAGAGAACTGGTTTGACCGAAACTGGATAAAAAAGAATTTTTCACAAATTATTAATAGATTTTTATAATTTATCATATAATTATATTTAAATTTATACTTTTTTTTATAAGATTCTATTTAATAAATATTAAAAATTTATATTTAATTCTTAAAAATTATAAAACTTATGAAATATTTTAATATTAAACTATACTTTATAAATTATATTTACCTTCCGTCAAAATAATTTATTTAAATTCATCCCTTATTTTAACTACAATTAAAAATTTCAAGTCTTAAAGACTAACTTATGACAGAAATTGACTTAAACAAAATATTCTATTTAACGCAAAAGCTAAAGTGGAATACTATATCTGCCACTGATCCACTGATTCACTTTAACGCAAAAGCTAGGAGATCTTACGACAGAGATTGACTTAAACAAAATATTCTATTTCAATTAAAGATTTTTATAAGGTGTGATTTGTGTGTAAAAATTTATAATTAAAATTTTTCATAAATTTTATAATTTTTAAGAATTATATATAAAATTTATAATATTTACATATATAAATCAATCTTTTTAAAAATTACTGATTGCCTTAAATTTAATATTTGGATTCTTCTGAGAAGTAGAATAGATTCCTGCAGTTCAATTTTAGAGTTAATTTGATTAGAGAAATAAAGAAGATTGAAATAGGTATATTTCGAGAAATTAAAAAAAAAAAAATTAATTGATTCATCAAAAAATGCATTAGAAATAAAATAAAGTGATTATAAATATTAAAGTTTATAAACATAAAATAAGATATAACATATATTTTTAAAATTATTATTTAAATAAAATAAAATTTTGATCATGAAAATTTTTTTAAAGAATTTTTAAACTATTTACCTTAGGACAACTTTAGTGATACAAGTAGCAATATTTGCAAAATATTAAAAAAAAAAACAATATTTGCAAAATAAGGACAGAGAAGAATTAAAAAATAAATTAGTAATTTAACCAATAATTATTATTTGAAAATATTTTTTGTTCTACTTGTGGTCTAAAAGAAATCAGCGGCTGTTGGAACACGGCACGAGGGATCGTCAACGTTTATGGATTATTTATTTTATTTTATTTAAAAAATTATGGATTCTTTATTTGAGTCGTAATTGTGGCGTATTTTAGCGGCAATTTTGCGCTAAACTTAAAAAATAAATTGTATTATATTTTAATTGATTAAAATAAAATTAATTCAACTTATCATTAACTCTTAAATATTTATATTTCTCCATTATTTAAGATATTACAAAATATTAAAGGTATAATTACCTACATGTCACACCATTTAGTTTTATTTATGTCTTACCCAGTCATTCTTAGGTAATTACGCTATGCATACTCAAAACATTATAAAATCTTACATATACATATTTTAACTTATTTCTATTATAATGAGTAATCATAATTTTTTAATAATCTAACTATATTTAGATTACAAAAAATCTGAGCCATTCATCATATTATTTTAAGGATAAAGATATTTTGAATGAAAATTCTAAAACCTTAATGTTTAGGTGGCGTCAAAGGAATGAGACATCCGCGACGTGAATTGATTTTAGGACAAATCAGCGCTTTAGTGTGGTATTGAGGAAGAGAAAGATATGTACCATTAAGAGTAAAAATATAATTTTAATGATTTACTAACAGAATTTTTTTTTCAAATAGATTTTGATTAAGTTTTAACTCAAGTGTGTGTATGTAAAATTTTATAATATTTTAAGTATGCATAGCGTAATTAATTAAGAATAGATGGGTAAGGCATAAATAAAACTAAATAGTATGGTACGTAGGTAATTATCCTAATATTAAAATACAAAAAATGAGTGTAACATGCGTAAAAATATCTATGTTGTTGTACATTAATATAATAAAAATTTTATAAAATAATGGCATGTAATTTGGCTCCATCTAGTTCACAACACGCTAGAACATTGGAGAAAAACATCTGTTATGAATTAAATTTGGCTTAAAATAAAAAATTTCAATCTTTTTTTTATAATGCGAAAAGTTCAATCTTAAATAGAAAGTGACTCACTCTAATTCGACAATAAACCAGCCCTAAAGTGCATGCTTCAAATGCTGTTAATAATCAAAATTTTGAAAATAAACATAATATCTATCGAAAAATAAATATTCAACATTTTAAGATACTTTTGTTTAATGGGAATTAATCCGACATATTATAATATATATAAATTTTAAATTTAAAATTTAATTATATTATACATATATTTCATAAAAATTATTTTATTTTATATTTTATATATGTTAAAATAATAATTAAATAAGTTATTATCTCCCTCACATTTTAATATAAATTTAAGTTTTATTATGTTATAATATTATTTAAATTATCACTTTAAAATAATATCTAAACATTCATCCCAAATTTAAGAGCATCTAGATGCACGTCACTTTAGTTATAATAAAAAAATAATTTATTATTATTTTTTAATATAATAATAATATTAATCTAAAAAGTAATAATTTAAATATATATATCATAAATATTTTAATAATTAATATGTAGATAACACAAATGTATATATAATATTAAATTAAACACACTTGAATTAAAAATATATTAATAGTTCGTGAATGTCAAGTTCACTAAGATATCAAATCTATTATTTGACATTTAATTTCTTTATGCGAATGTCTACATTTGATTTTATGGCAGTGTGCCAGTGTGTTTATATGAACAAATTTGAACCATGAAAGAATTTAAACCATGAAATATGAAATGAGTTTGCAACTTTAATATAAATGATATGTACAAATATATATATATATTATATATGTATATATAATTCTGTGATTTAAATATAAAATTATTATCTGCTTTGAATTTATAGAATTGTGTGGTCTGAGTATTTTCTAAAAAAATCACCCATCTTTGTACTATTTCAGTCTAAGCATAATTAATTATAAAATTTTTCATTATTAATTTTATAATTTTACTTTAAAAGATATATCTATTATTTGGATCACATTATGTACTTATATAACTCAGAAATTCTCTTCTCTTTTTTGATATTAGATAATTCACTTTTGTGTCCCTTTCACCACTATTTATCGGTATAGAAACCTACTAAGAGCCGCACTATACTCTAGTGATTTCTTTTTTTTGGAACATCATACGATAATTACTTTACACTCTCTTTAATTATAAGTATCACAATATATATGTATATATATATATATATATATTATATTATATGATTGCACAATATTGCATTATGATGTATCTCTTGTGATTCCCCAAGACATGAGAATGTTCTTCATACAACTTAAACTCTATAAGAAATTAAGAAAGTCAATTAATGATATTACTAATATAGTTATCTTGATTATAGCTACCCTAAAGGCTTCAATTGTCTTACCACAATGACATACATTATGAAGATCTACCTCATTAATTATCTTGAGGTAGAAATTTTTAATAGATAAATGTTATTTTTTGTGAAGATAATGATCTCCTCAAAAGATCTTAGTCAAAACTATCTTATAGTCATGAGACTCCCAACATCCCATTAGCAATTTCAAAAGACTCCACATAAGCTTGTACTATAGATCTGCACGACATGAGGATGGTCTCCTTTGTCCACTTACATCGAGGGTGCAATTAGAAGACTTGAATCTGATATCTAGCTATTTGCTTATGCATGTATTGCATTGCTAACCTTTTCAGATACTATATATTGTATTCCATTTATTTCTGCAACCTCAACAACCAATAGATAGACAATATTTCTTCATTAGAGGATCTCTTAGATCTTTAAAGAATGATCGTATTGACAACTCCTCCAAAGTAAAAGATAATAGCGAAGATTTTTTATTGCCCACAATGAAAGGTGTTATAATTTTCCTAAGACTGTCTCATTTATTTTCATATTTTCTTTTATTTTCTATATATTTTCTTAATTTTCACTATTTTTTTTCTTATGACTTGAATAGGATCATAGCACACTGCGAACACTGATTTTCCCATTGTTGAAGATTCGATTCACATATTATAGAGTTTATTATCAAAAAATATTACTTAGGGGGCGTTTGGTTCAGTGTTATCTCAATATTATGTTATGTTATCTTTAGAAAGTAATTGTTTGGTTTAATGACATCTTTAAATAATATTATAATTAATTACAAAAATATCATTATACATTGACATCTAGATGTCACTCCAAATTGGGCGACATCTCAAGAAAACACCATCAATTTGTCATTATAATGTTAATAACTTCCAACTAAATAAAAATAATTTAGATAACATTGATATTTTCTGATATCATAACATTGAACCAAATAAATGTTCATTGATGAATGACAATAACATTTAGATAACATGACATCTAAATAACATTGACATTGAGATAACACTGAACCAAACGCCCCCTTAGTCTATTTCATGTGACAATTATAACTAGTGTTAACTTAAATTTTAAAATTATAATAAAACTTTGTGAACCATGCTGATTTTGACAACAAAGTTTGACATGAGCAAATTTATGACAAAATATTTTACAACCTAAAGACATTTTCCTTATCTTCATCTTTTTAAATAATAGGCAGCACAAAGTTGACCGCATAGATTACTTGAAACATTTTTGCCCGCATGCGGATATTCTATTTAAAGTTGACCTTTTCCAAAAAGATTGGAAGAAAAATGGACTGCCATCACTGACAGTTTAAGCAGGTAGATAACAGCCAAAAATCAATATTTTTTTTATAAAAATAAAAAAATTAATATTATTATTTCAATATTTTTTTTTATAAAAATAAAAAAATTAATATTATTATTTCAATATTTTTTTTATAAAAATAAAAAAATTAATATTATTATTGATATCTAAAGAAGTTTGATAAATCAAATTTATTCATCTCTTATTTACTGTTATACACGTATAATAAATCTCTCTAATTTTAAATTAATTAAATTAAGCTACTAATTTTAAATAAAAATATACTTGAAATTTTTTTATAATAAATATTATTTTTATTACAAATATATATATAATTATTTTACATAAAATTGGATAAAAAATACTGTCAGTGTAGCTTTCACTATAAAATATTCTATGAAAATAATTTTTTTTACTATAAATTAGCGTCTATTATCAAAACAAAATGTATCTGTATTTTTACTCAAATTATAAACTAATTTATTTAATTAAAAAAAAACCTATATACATATACAAGAAAATAAAAAAATTTAAATATTATTTACCTTAAATTTCATTTCTCACGTAATTCAACAAGAAATTATAAAAATGAATTTATATGTTACTATTTCAAGAAATGTTGTTATTGCTTGTTTTAACTCTTTAAAAAGAAAACTTACATTTGACACCGTAAAAAAATATATATTATGTTTATTACCTCAAATAAAAGGTAAAATTTTTAACTAATATATCTTTTGAGGGTAACAAAAATAAACTTAGATGATGATATAAATATTCATACTATTATTTCAAATATAAGTAATTTGGACTATAACCTAGAAGTCTAACTTTTTAGTCTATTAATAATTAAAAATTTATGTTGAATCCATATAAATCGACTAATTTTGAATGAGTTATTTTTAATTTACAAAAAGATGAGTAAACTTTAAGTCTCTTCAATTGCAACTAAATCGCTTGTGTTATGAGCAGATCCTTCACTACTTGTCATCATGATTCTATTACCTTTAAACTTAGTGGGCGATATTTAATGTGTTGCTATAGTAAATCTAGGTCAAGTCCATTGTAGGAATCCCTCCAAGATCAATTAATCATGCCCTAACACATTTGCTCCGACTGAAGGTTTCATAATAGATTTTATGTGGCCAAACGCATCTCGACATGAAAAATTTGAAAGAAGGCATCCCGAAACTTCCTAATAACCCAATACATCTTGGAGCTCTGAATCTCTGATGCTCCATTGTAACTAAGTGCCTAGACAAATAATCGTCTAGTCATTACCATCTCGAAGAATCTAAATGACAGTGCATCATCTACTCCCTCTCATGAATTTTTGGTTAGATTGCTGGTCAAAATTTAGTGAAATCATCTATCGATGCTTAGCAACTATTGTGATCTTGTAGCTATAAATAAAATGGCCTACCCAAGCCTTGGGATATATTGACAAGCCAAGACCAAAGCACACATATTAATCAACAGCTATTCATCCCCTTTATCTTATAATCAAATCCCTTTCAAACATTTAGAAGATTTTGTTATTAGAAAAAATCTTCATTTACGCGCATTCAAACACATAGTAGTTTCTCCCTTCTAAGATTTTTACATAAATTTGGCTTCTTTGTTCGAACACTACAAATTACTATCTCATTTGCACGAGATAAAAGCAATTTATAGTCATCATCTAAATTTCTCTATATAAAAATTTATATGCATACAACTAACAAGAAAAAATTTAGTTTTTTTTTGAAGAATTTTTTATGTTCCAAAAATAATATTCACAAATAATTATTAGTAATAAAAGTTGAAGGCAACAAGAATTAGAGTAAATTTGTGATGATTTAATATAAAAAACCCTCTTGGGGAATAAATTTATTTATTAAGATCTAATAGTACAAACATAACACAAAACATTATTCTTTTCATATCTACAAAACTCTCACCACCACGAGAAATTTTTGTATGCACTGGTGTACGGTGCATAAGCCCAATTAATACACGACATGTGGATAAAAATGAGTTATGTATGTTGATGTATCGTGCGCTAATTGGATTGTGCACCGTGCACCGTTGCACGCAAAAATTTCTCCACTACCACAAATCTGCTAATAGTGTTAGTGCTCACCAACAACAGCGTGAGCACTGCAACTCCCACTGGGAGTCGCCCGCCACGATGCATCCCCTGATCCCGGCCGCGTAGCTCCGGAGATCTCTAAAGAGGAAGACTCCGGCATACGAGAGACAAGCCTGATCGCCGGCTTCTTAGCCGGCAGCGCAGGCACCGGCGCTGTTCCCTTCAGCATCTTTATCGCCTTCCTGATGCTCGGCCGCTGCTTGCTGTCAGGGTGGGCGCAGCAAAGCCCCACCCGCAGCACCCTCGCCAAGTCTTCGCTGCGGAATCCTGCAGCGAGCCGTGGGTCGCCGGCGTCGGCGAGCTTCTTCCTCCCCCACATCTGCCAGACCCAGTCTACGAGCACCACGCCCTTGTCAATGGGCCGCCGCCCCGTCAAAACCTCGAGGATCACGACGCCGAAGCTGTAAATGTCCGACTTCTCCGTGGGCACGCCGGAGTGGACGTACTCCGGCGCGAGGTAGCCCATGGTGCCCGCCGGCTGAGCTGCGAATGGCTTCCGGCTGTGGTCGTTGAGTTTGGCGAGGCCGAAGTTGCCGAGCTTGGCGGTGAAGTCGGCATCCAGCATGACATTGCTGGTCTTGATATCTCGGTGAATAATTTTCTTCTCACATTCCTCGTGAAGAAAGGCGATGGCGGACGCCAGGCCGAGCAGAATGTCGAGACGGCGGTCCCAAGAGAGCGTCGCCGCCTGGGCCGGCGTCGGCGAATGGAGGAGCTTGTCCAGGCTGCCGTTCGGCATGTATTCGTAGATCAACAGAAGCTCATGTTTCTCGCAGCACCAGTTCTTGAGGTCCACGAGGTTCCGGTGGCGATAGCTCCCCTGCACGGTGGCGAGCTCAATCGTGAAGGTGTTCGTGAAGGACTCCACGCGGTTGAAACGCTTTACTGCTACCCTGCCGCCCGAAGCAAGAACACCCTCGTAGACAGCGCCGGAGCCTCCGGCGCCAAGCATCTTGCTTTCATGGAACCCCTTCGACGCCGTCATTATTTCATCAAGAGAAATCCTCGGCGGAACACACTGCGGGGTGGCAACAACAGCTGGAGCATTGGAGGCCAAGGGGGCCGGAGGATCACTGATTCCCCTGGTGCAACAGCCGCATACGCCGCCGTTGTTTTCTTCATCGTCGTCTTCCTCGGCATTTGCCCAACAGGGCAGGAAATGATAGGCAGCGGCTCCCAATGCCAGTAGGAGCAGGAGGATGCAAGGGACTGCAACGAATAAGACGATCGCCGCCCTCTTCCTCCTCGAATTTCCCAGAGGTTCGAACGGCGCGGCGACGATGGGCCCGTCAGGGCCTCCGTCCAAGCACCACGGGCATCCTCCGGCAGCCGGCGTGGAGGAAGAAGGCGAAGAAAAACCGAAGGTGCGGAATCCCCATTTCAATACGTAGTGCTGCGCATTCCCCAAGAAATCAGAGGCGGAGAATCCCACATACATGAACTCGCGGAAGAAATGCGAGAGATCGACATTGGCGACGAGAATCGGAATTTGGGGGCGAAATTTCGAGTAGCTGATCCAGACCTTTAGGGATTTCTCGACGTGGATGTAATCGATCCAGGCGGTGATGGGGATTCCGGCCTTGAGGTCGATCTTGGCGACGGCGGCGTCGGCGGCGGCGATCGAGAGGATATTCCCGATATCTAGCGCGACATGGTTGTTGTTGATGTCGCGAAGGGAGAAATCGTAGCTGGTGTCGAATTCCACGGCGAATGTAGCCGGATCTTGGCCAGAAGGCGCCGGAAAGAGGCCGAAGTGGCCTGCGCCGCTGGATCCAGGCGGGAGCTCCGGGGAGGACGTGATGAAGAAGGCGAGGCCGTCGCCGGCGGTGGGGGAAAGGAAAATGACGAAGGTGAAGAGGGAGGAGAAGGAGGCGGGGTTGCGGGAGGAGGCTTCGAGAAAGCGGATGGGGCGGGAGTAGACTGCTCGGCCGGCGCTCGGGTGGGCTGTGGAGTCAGTGAGGCTGATGACTCCGTTCTTCACGGCGGCGGCGCCGAAGAGCGTCATGTTGGTGCCCCAAGATAGCGGGATACGGTCGTTGGTGAGGTAGCCGGCAGCCGAGGTGGCTGCACGGCTAGGCGGCGAGATGAGGACGAAGAAGAGGAGAAGGATCGAGACGTCGGAGATTGAAATGAATGCCATTTCTTGTGATTGGCGGAAGCAGAGAGGGGAACAATGTAATGTCACGGTGCCGAAGAGGGAGGGGAGGCCAACGGCTAATTGTTGGCGGGAAAATTGATCGACTGTGGGGATTAACATCCGATACCCAAACCGCAAGTTTGAATTTTGAAATTCGATTTGATCCCAGGGCGATTGTAAACTCTCCACTGGTCAGATTCTGACGCCAAAATTGCACTACAACTCATTCGATTCAATCATAAAAAATTATTTTAATTATATGATATTTATTTTTTTAATAATTATTATTTAAAACATTTATCAATATTTTTTATGAACATTATTATACAACAACAACAACCAAGCCTTAATCCCACTAGGTGGGGTCGGCTACATGAATCCTTTGTTTCCATTGCGCCCTATCAGTTACCAAATTTTTATCTAAATCTAAGTAATTAAAATCACTCCTTATAGTTTCTTGTCATATCTTCTTTAGTCTCCCTCTTCCTCTTTGTACATGGGCAAAATTCAATAATTCAATTTTTCTAACTGGAGCTTCAATCGACCTACGATTTAGATGTCTAAACCATCTAAGCCGACTTTCTCTAAGTTTATCCTCAATTGGTGCAACACCAACTTTCTTTCGGATATACTCATTTCTCATTCTATCTTTTCGTGTATATCCACACATCCACCTTAACATTCTCGTTTCTACAATATTTATTTTATTTATATTTTCTCTTTACAGATCAGCATTCTACACTATATATCATCGCTAGTCTTACTACAATTTATAAACATTATTATCATTTTAAAATTTTAAACTAATAGCAAGCAATATACAGATTTAATAATTAGCTTTGATTTTTTTTTTCCGCAACATTATAATTAATCCCAAATTTTAAAATTTTTGCTTTTGAATTTTGAGTTTATCAAATATACTATTCTTGATTTTTCTGTTTAAAATGTAATAAAAAGAGTTTAAAATTACTTTTTTTTTTATGGAACCCTGTTTCCTTCCCTTCAGAGAGAAGAAAAAAGTGAGCACACAAGTAAAATCATTAGTTGAGAAATTTTTGGGTCAGGGGCGCGCGCCACTTCATCCGTCCGCACGCCAGTAACAGCGCGCCGCGTGGCGCGCGACCCGGCTCCACACACACGGGCCGAAACGGAAGAAGCGGCGCTGTTATGGCGAAATTTGAAACGGAAACGGCGAAATAGCGAAACGGCGAAATTTCGAACGATGAAACCGCGCCGTTATGTCAAAATGTGAAACGGCGAAATTTCGAACGGCAAAATGGCGAAACGGAGAAACGGCGCCGTTATGTCAAAATGGCGAAACAGCGAACTTTCGCCACATAGCGTAATAAAAAAAAAATCCGCTGGTTCCATTTCTTCTTCACAACTCTGCGCGCTATTTTTGAGCGGGAAAAATTGACATCGCACTATATAAAGAGTAAAACTTGCTAAAAATATCTTCTTTAATTTCTGTTTTCTACTCATCCTCAACTTCAGCTTTCCCTACGTATTCACCATCAGTTTTCATATCAGTTGTACCATGGAAGCACAAGCAGAAGAGGTTTGTATCTTTAAACAGACATCTTTTGATCCGGACTGAGAGATGGACTGCTTCAGATATACTACATAGCTGTACTAGGACCTGGTTCGCGCGCAAATAAAATTAAGCCACGTGCCACGACGGGCTGTTACGTAGCACTATTTTTTTGCTACGTAATACTGATTTTTTGCTACGTAGCACTGCTTTTTTTGCTACGTAAGACTACATAATATTAATGCCTTGTTATTTGGAGCTACATAGCACTATTTTCTCGCTACGTAGTAGTGACTTTCCCTATGTAGCACTGATTTTTTGGTACATAAGACTACATAATATTAACGTATTGTTATCTACATAATATTACGTAGCTCTATGTAGTTAGAAGTCAGTACTACGTAGCTTCAGATAATAAGACGTCAATATTATGTAATCCTACGTAGCAAAAAATCAGTGCTACGTAGTAAAAGTCAGTTCTACGTAGTAAGAAATTAGTGCTATGTAGCTTCAAATAACAAGACATCAATATTATGTACTCTTCCGTAGTAAAAAAATAGATGCTACGTAGCCAAAATTTAGTACTACGTAACAGTTCATCGTGACACGTGGGTTAATCTTATTTCTGTACACAAAAATTTCTCCGGTTAAAATTAAGTCACGTGGTACCACGTCCCACTATGCAAAGGTAAAGTACGTAGTTCTACTACGTATATATACACTAACTTTGTGCTACGTAGTATTGATGTTTTGCTACGTAGTATTGATATTTTGCAACGTAGAAATATATAATATTTACATGTTATTTGGAACTACATAGCACTAATTTATTGCTACATAGCATTTCTTTTTTGCTACGTAGGATATATAATCAGCCTGTCGTGCCACGTAGGTTAATTTCATTTGTGTGCGGACAGATAACATGGCACACATTGTGCACAGAAAAATTTCTCCTTGAGACGATACCTGTCCCCCTTATTTTTTTTAATTCTAATATTGTATTACTGTATTAATCCACAGATTGAGATAGCAACTGGAACTTTTGACTTATATTTGCTGCCAGAAATACTTAGAACTCCTGTGAGCAATGAAAGTAATGCCTATGATCTATACAGTAGATATGCATTTGTAACAGGATTCAGTGTTCAAAAAAATCATAGCTCATACTAGCTTGGAACTAGGAAGCTAAAGACAAAAGAACTTGTTTGCTCAAAGAATGGATGGAAAAATAGAGATCTTAAGGACAGAGAAAATGATAAGACAAGTTTTTCACGGTTGGATGTTCTATGTGGTTGTCCTGCACTAATTGTGTTCAAAGCAGATAAAGAAGGTAATTGGTCAATATCCAAATTTATAGAGGATCACAATCATCCCTTAGCTGCTCCAGAAGAACGTCATTTACTGAGGTCACATCGTGGTGTTCATGAAATAGATCGGAATATCCTTAGAAGCATGTCTAAACAAGGAATAAGAACATCAGATGCATTTGCTCACATTGCAGAGCAAGCAGGTGGTCTTCAAAATGTTGGCTTCTGCAAACGTGATGCATACAACTTTGTAAGTCGGGAAAGGTTACAACGTGTTGAGAAAGGTGATGCTGTCAGCTTACTGAATTTGTTCTGAGATCGAAAAACTAATGACCCTTTCTTCGATTGGGAAGTTAAGTTCGATGAAGAACAACGACTTACTAATTTCTTATGGTGTGATGGGCAGAGTAAGTTGGATTATGATATATTTGGTGATGTTATTATTTTTGATACAAGCTACAGAATGAATAAATATAATCTTGTATGTGCTCCTATCGTAGGAGTCAATCACCATAAAAAAATGTGTTATTTGGAGTAGCTTTTCTTGTTGATGAGACTATAGATTCATTTGCATGATTGTTTAAAATTTTTTTGACTATGACGAATGGCAAATATCCTATTACTATATTCACTGATCAAGACCAAGCAATGTCTAAGGCCATACAAATTGTGATGCCAAATACTAGACATCGATTATATCAATGGCACATCTTTCAGAAAGTTCCTTCAAAGATTTCTGCATTTAAAAATAATAAGGAGCTCAATAAATTATTTAGGCAATGTATGAATCAGTGTGACACACAAGAGGAGTTCGAAGATACATGGTTTAAAATGCTTGAATCTGGTGGGTTACATGAAAATGATTGGCTCCGCAGTCTTTACAAGATTAGGCACAAGTGGTCTACAGTAATGAATAAAGATATACTTGACCTTGGTATTTTATCTACTCAATGTAGTGAAAGCACGAACAGTGTTTGTCATGGGATTTCTAAACCAACAAGTACTCTTACTGACTGTTTTCTAGGTATGAAAAAAATAATAGCAAGGTGACGACAAATTGAAGTTGAGGATGATTACAAGTGCATTCAAGGTATGGTAACTCCTGCAGCAGATGACTCTCCACTTCTCAAACAAGCCCGTAAAATTTACACTATTAAATTATTTAATATATTTCAAGAATCATTGATAAATGGTGCATGCAGACTAGCTGCTAAGGAGATGTCGAGGTTTGAGT
Organism: Apostasia ramifera; assembly: GCA_019297695.1. Taxonomy (NCBI): domain Eukaryota; kingdom Viridiplantae; phylum Streptophyta; class Magnoliopsida; order Asparagales; family Orchidaceae; genus Apostasia; species Apostasia ramifera. The sequence goes on along the minus strand of JAEMOT010002471.1, from coordinate 40,318 downwards.
CTACAGTCACTTTTTCTGTTGGAAAATATGGTGATGCAAAGATATATGTTGTTACGTATGATGCAGCTGCACATAAAATTGTTTGTAGTTGCAAGCATTTTGAAACTGTTGGGATTCTATGTCAACATATATTAAAGGTGATGACCACAGTGAATGTCGCGGTTATTCCAGATCAATATATTTTGAAAAGATGGACCAAAGATGCAAGAAAGAAAATCTATGACATATCTAAAATTGCAGCGGACACAACAGAATCACTCCATCAAGCATTTCGTAATTATGCTAGTCGTCTTTCTTACAAAGTCATTTTGAAAGCTCAAGAATCTGAAGATGCAAAATCTAGTTTCATTGAACACATGCATATGCTAGACTCGGTGATTGATTCTATAAACCAACGAGGTTCTACTAATGCAAGACCTTTTAATGCAGAAGCTTATGAAATAGTCGATCCTGTTATTAAGGACCCACCAAAAAAAAGACCAAAAGGACTTTCAAATGCAAGAATCAAAGGGGCATTAGAAAAAAAATAAGAATAAGAAGGGTACCGAGGTATTTTACGTTATTAAATTAATATATTTAGCTCAATATTGGGTTATTTCACTAATTACCATTGTTTCTCATTTGTAGGCAAAAGAACGAAGACACAACACAACCAATGCTCAAATATTTCAAAAGTCCAATTTGATGTGCCAACTATGCATATGCAAGCGTCAACAAGTGCACTTTGTGAAACTCTTGTTAGTCAATATGACAACTTCGGGACCATAGACTTGAGCTCAACACCTGAAGCATTTTCATATATTGACTTATTACTCAGGCAATATTAATTTGTAATATTGTCAGTTTCAATATTATTTCTTGACTACAATGTAATTTTTGTAATTTGTTAAGTATCTAATTGGAATTTCTGAATATTACTAAGCCTATTCACTGAGTTACGTACCGTATTACTTAGCCTATTCAATGAGTTACGTACAGTATTACTCAATGCATTGCCACTGAACTACGTAGCATTTTCACAGGGCTACGTAGCATTTCCACTGGGGTACGTAGCATTTTCACTGGGCTACGTAGCATTTTCACTTAGCTACGTAGCATTTTCACTGGGCTACGTAGCATTTTCACTGGGCTACGCAGCATTTTCACTGGGCTACGCAGCATTTTCACTGGGCTACGCAGCATTTTCACTGGGCTACGTAGCATTTTCATTAGGGTACGCAGCATTTTCATTGGGGTACGTAGCATTTTCATTGGGGTACGTAGCATTTTCACTAAGCTACGTAGCATTTTCACTGGGGTACGTAGCATTTTCACTGGGGTACGTAGCATTTTCACTGGGGTACGTAGCATTTTCATTGGGGTACGTAGCATTTTCACTAAGCTACGTAGCATTTTCACTGGGGTACGTAGCATTTTCACTGGGGTACATAGCATTTTCACTTAGCTACGTAGCATTTTCACTCGGCTACATAGCATTTTCATTAGGGTATGTAGCATTTTCACTGGGCTACGTAGCATTTTCACTTAGCTACGTACCATTTTCACTAGGCTACATAGCATTTTCATTAGGGTACGTAGCATTTTCACTAGGCTACATAGCATTTTCATTAGGGTACGTAGCATTTTCACTTAGCTACGTAGCATTTTCATTGGGGTACGTAGCATTTTCACTAAGCTACGTAGCATTTTCACTTAGCTACGTAGAATTTTCACTCGGCTACGTAGCATTTTCATTAGGGTATGTAGCATTTTCACTTAGCTACGTACCATTTTCACTAGGCTACATAGTATTTTCACTGGAAATGCTACGTAGCATTTCCAGTGGCCTACGTAGCATTTTCAGTGGGCTACGTAGCATTTTCACTGGGCTACGTAGCATTTCACTGGGCTACGTAGCATTTTCACTTAGCTACGTACCATTTTCACTAGGCTACATAGTATTTTCACTGGAAATGCTACGTAGCATTTCCAGTGGACTACTTAGCACTTCCACTGGGCTACGTAGCACTTCCACTGGGCTACTTAGCACTTCCACTGGGCTACGTAGCACTTCCACTGGGCTACGTAGCACTTCCACTGGGCTACGTAGCATTTTCACTTACCTACGTAGCATATTCAGTGAGTTACGTAGCATTTTTACTGGGCTACGTAGCATATTCAGTGAGTTACGTAGCATTTTCACTGGGCTACGTAGCATTTCCACTGGGCTACGTAGCATTTCCACTGGGCTACGTAGCATTTCCACTTACCTACGTAGCATATTCAGTGAGCTACGTAGCATTTCCACTGGGCTACGTAGCATTTCCACTGGGTTACATAAGGAAAAATAATATAAATAAATTGAAAAAAACAAGCAGAAAAAAATGATGAGCAAACAAGCAGTTGATCAAAGTTAATTAAGTCACATGCAAGTTATACATGTAGGATCCAGAAAATGAATGGTTCAAACAAGTTCTTGGCCAAATTTAATTAAATCATATGTAATTTCAGCTCTAAATAAACTCATTTCACTTTGCCAATGCAAGTAATCTCTCCACATCCACTCTAACTCTGAATCTGAACAGTTTAATAGGCGCTCCATATATTTCATCACAAAAATGCCACAGTCATCATTATTACTTTGTCGTGGTAGCACATCAGGGCTAACAAGACTCCATGCCTTTGTATTGAGTTTTTGAAAAGGAATACTTTATTTGTGAAGAGCCATTATCTAACAAAAAAAGATAAGTTAGAATTAGAATTATAATTGAAGAAGCTCAAAAATTAATATTTACCAGCTGTCGCGCAATCTCTCTATGTGGTCGACCTGGTATAGAGTCGTATATTATCCAATTTTTGGACTTTAGTTCACAAACTAATAAAGTCCAGTGTGACTTATTATGGATTGGAGCCATTAGAAAGTCAGCAGCAGCAATACTAGCTTCAGTAATATCCTTCAAGTAAATCAAGCTTTTGGACTTCCAGCTCTTCATTGAATATTGATACTGTAATAAATTAAATTCTTCAATTATTTGTTGATCACAACTCATATTAATAATAATGCAAAGGACGTAGTTACCAAAAAAATACCAGAAAATTAGAAGATAAAAAGATGAAATGCCTCCAATTTTTTGAATAAAAAGTTTGCCTTTTCTGCATTAATAATCCAAAGGCATGTAGAATAGAATCTGTAATCCAAGCTGTATGTAATAGCTCTTCAATTTCTTGACGATTCACCATTACAAGTCCTTGGCTTAAGATGACGAAGCTCCTGTCATTGAGAATATATTAACAAATATATTACTCTACAGAAATTACTTAACAGTACTCACCTATTTTTCATATGCAGCAGTGCTTCGTCTATAAAAGCAGCTTTGTTACCTCCAATCTTTAGCTTTCCTGGATAATTGATATTTGGATGTGAACTCTCAGTATTTTTAGAAGTATCAGAGTCGTGTACCAGCACTATGTCTTCTACATCCACCTTTTTTGATACTTCGTCACCGTTCAATTTTTCTCTAGTATATACTTTAATATTTTCTGTTTCAACTTCCTTTTGTACTTGTGCCTCTTCTGTTATTCCTTTCAGAACAGCCTCTATATCTTTAGCTGACTCCTTATTCAATTCATTGAATACATCCTCCACATGTTCTACTTCAACTGCATGTAGCTCTGTCTTATTTAACTTACCAGAACGTGCAGTTGCCTTAACAAACTTTTTCATGTGCCTGGGTAGTAGAAGGTAAGAGGAGCCAAAAGATTTCCTTTTTCTTTTCTTCCTTTGCTTAACATTTCGTTCTATGCTTCCTACCTTCAAGTTTGTAGAGCTGATTGACTCAAGCTTCGTAACACGTAAACTTAAATCAAGAACTACCCTTTTCAACGTTTCAATCTCAGCCCTCAAGGTTACATTCTCAGACTGTAACCTTTCAATTTCAGTCACTGACATCCTATACTCCTGCGGCGACGTATTTGAGTCACACTTATTCTGCACAGTGATGGCAGGTTTGGACACAGTTGGTGGCAATGTAGCACCATGTGTGCTCCCAGGAGCTATGTAACTTGATCTAATTTTAATAAAAAGAGAAGGAAGATCTCCACTGTACCAAAATAATTTTTCTGACCACCTGTACAATTTCGGAGTCATTTGGGCATATAATGGCTCTTCAACTCCAGTACTCTCTAGAAATTGAAACTACAAAATGCAGAAAATTTATTCAGCTATAAAAGGTATACAACCAGTATATATAATTTGCCAATTAGTAATATGTAAACATAAATTACTTACCATAACGAGCTGAATGAATCCATCAACATAACCAGCAGATGATCGTGGAGT
>JAEMOT010002471.1:18395-35483 GCA_019297695.1 Apostasia ramifera | reverse complement strand
CTTTGTGTCTTCAGGAATGTAACTCTCAATTTCATCAAATAGTTTTCTAATAGTACTAAGAAAACATCTGGACTGTATACATAATAAACCTGCATGTCCTCTTCTACTTTTCTTATTTTCTTTTCTACTTGCACTATGCATAGTACCTGCATATAAAAACAAAGAAATATTAATATATATATATATATATAAACTGATTTAATTTTACCAAAGTAATTCGGGTCTACAAGAGTTCACAATAACATTACGTAGCGGATTCACGGAGCTACGTTGCGTACTCACTGAGCTACGTAGCGTATTAACTGCTCCTAGGCATGCATGATGCGAAATCTTTATAGGAAAAAAGGAGGGAAACGTAAAACATAGCAACTTTATAATGGAAAAATACATGACCTAAAATCAGGAGCATTATAAGTTAAGCTTAGAAAAACATGAACCAAATTTATTATAGTATCACTAACCAACACTTATTGTTGTTATTATATTTCCACTTATACAAATATATTACAAGAGTTTATAATACAGTTACGTAGCGTATTCACTGAGCTACGTAACGTATTCACAAGAGCAGCACATGCCGTCACTGCAAAAAGAGTGATGGAGGAAAATATTTACTGCTAATTTCGAAAAATGTGAATGAAGGAAACTAAAGTAATCGCTTATGTAAACATTGTATAGGATATGAAATAAATTTTTCTGATGTATGAAGAATTGTATAAGATAAGAAATAAAGTTAATTAATGTTGGAATTTTTTAGAATAAAATATAAAATAATTGTCATAGTTTTCAAATTAATGAAAAATAAAACTTCTCCTGGCAAAACAATGTCATGGAAAAAATTTAAAAACTTGTTACAGCCGAAAGAATGCCATGAAAAGTTTCCAAAAGCCAAACAATTCTTAGTTTTTGATCTCCTTCGTAAAGTCTCTCGTAAGCTCAGCAACAAAATTCCAAAACAACTCAAAAAACAAGTTGAAATAAAAGAACTCTAGATGTCAATTCTATCCGTGATATTTTCATACATTTTTTCTACTCTCAACAACAAGAGTTCAGCAACAATAACAAAAGCTTTGCAACATGTTTATAAAATTGGTAAATAAGAGAATATGAAAAGAGGAGCAAGAAGAACCTGATCCAGATGCACAATGTTGACGATGGGCTCTCTCTCTCTACCCAGAGAGGACGAGGGAAGCGTGGACACCGAAGGTCTTGCGAAGGTGAGAAGCGAGATCAGCGAAAGTGGCGATGCCCGGGTTGACGGCGTTCGACAGGAGAATTTGAGATATCTGCGGGAGAAAATAGGCTTTTTGCGATAGAGAAGAAAATAGACTTAGGGTTTTTGCAATTAAAGAGGAAGAAGGCGAAATTTCGCCGTTTCACATTTTGACATAACGGCGCGGTTTCGTCGTTCGAAATTTCGCCGTTTCGCTATTTCGCCGTTTCCGTTTCAAATTTTGCCATAACAGCGCCGCTTCTTCCGTTTCGGCCCGTGTGCGTGGAGCCGGGTCGCGCGCCACGCGGCGCGCTGTTACTGGCGTGCGGACGGATGAAGTGGCGAGCGCCCCTGACCCAAAAATATACTATTCTTGATTTTTCTGTTTAAAATGTAATAAAAAGAGTTTAAAATTACTTTTTTTTTTATGGAACCCTGTTTCCTTCCCTTCAAAGAGAAGAAAAAAGTGAGCACACAAGTAAAACCATTAGTTAAAAAATTATATTTATGTCATTTTCTAATAGAAAGCTAATAAATTATGTGATCATCTGGTGTTTCATTCAAATCTAATTTTCTAATAGAAAGCTAATAAAGCTAATTTTCTAATAGACTTCGCTTCCTTTCATTCAAATCTACTTTTACTCTGTCATACCTGAAATGACGAACAAATCGAAGGCAGCAAGAAAACAATTACATTACTTGGGTCAGAAAATGCCCTCACCAGAATTTTCGATGAAATCGACACACCCGGAAGCTATAATATTTCAGAATTTCAAGGCTAAATTTCAATTTGGAAGGAATTGAAACATCTATTACTACCAATTGGTTACATTTATCTATCAGATACCATCAGATTTGTGAGCTGCTTTGATAAATGGAAGATCATGGCACATTGGCAACAATGGGGAGAATCTGGGGCTGAAAAAATGAATGCCATGCTACAAAAGCTTTAGTCCGCCAGTTACATCATCAACCATATCGGCTGGTCCTGTTTAAGGGCATAAGCATAAATCAGGAGTCTGCAATGAAGAGAAGATAGATCTACGAATACCAAAAAGTATTTGCTCAAATACTTAGATCCGTGAATCCGTAATTCTAGTATAGGTCTATGTGCAACTGAATCTCTCCACTTTTCAAACTAATCAAATTGGTACTCTAATTTGAGATAACATGCAAATAAATCCTTTAATATTAATAAAGGTACCTAATAAAGAATAATTTTTTTAATTATTAGATCAGATTGGACAAAATATTCATCTGAAATATTGATGTAGTTTTTAAGTTAATCAAACTAGTCTACTGATTAAATAAATGTCATTTATTTCATCCTTTTATTAATACTAATGGATCTATTTGTACGTTATTTCAAACGAAAGGATCAACTTGGTTAACTTAAAAATTAAAGGAACCTAATTGCTAATAACCAAATATTATATATTAGCAACATTAATGCATCTTCTATTCTTCTATACTATCTAATCCCATATTCATTGCTAGTAAATTCTTTTTCGACTAACATTCAAAATTTCTAGAAGGAGATTAAGTTCCAGTTGCTATTTTACAAATTTCTCATTTAGCCTTGTTTGGTTAGGCCTAAAAAACCCCCCAAACCCCTCCAAAACAATTTTTACAATTTTTATCAATAATTTATATTTATTTTGCACCAAATATAAATTTAAATATTAAATAATATTTTTATTTCATATCTTACACAAATTTTAACTTTAAATCTTAACTTTATTTCATATCCTACATATACTTTAATAAAAAAAACTAATTTCATTTCACATCTATCACAATCCTGAATGATAAAATAACTTTATTTCACATTATAACATTAAAATATTTTTCTCTCTATCTACAAAAAAGCTTAAAATCTCCCTAAAATATGCTCCAACTAAACGAGGTCTTAGTGCATGATATTCTATTATCATAAAGACTATATTGGATGTGACTTGAATTTTTCATCTTACCACTATTTCGTTTGAAAGAAGTCAATATTAGAAGCCAAATGGTTGGGGTAGAATACCATAGGCATTAAGCAAAATGTGTTCGACACGTCATAGCCTTCAAGAAGGGCATTTTTTTATAGAGGTATTTTTTTTGCTTTTCGTTGTGACATACATTTTTTATTTCCATTTCTTCGACACCACCCAGAACACAAACACTGACAGTCAAGGTAATGCGGGAGGCATGACAACATTTAGCAAATTCCTGACAGGTGTCGGAATTAGGGATATTTTTGGAAGATCAAGAACCATTTTGTTATTACCAATTTTTTCTTCTAGAGTACTATTTAGAAATCTGTGTTCTTCTGCAACAAGCAAGAGGGGGCGCTTCTATGCATATAGCACTAATTGGTATGTGAGAACCTTACTTTATCCTCCATGTTCAACTCGTTATAACAACATCAGTATATTCTGTTTTCTTTTCAATTAGTGAAGCTTTTCTCTCATATTTTGATAGCAGTTTTCCGACAGGTTTCCACAAAAATCCTGATTTTCTATTTCTATGATTCTTTTTTACTGTTTACTTCTTCTGCGTACATTATTATTCACATAGGACTACATTTTTTAGTTGTTTTACACAAATCCTTTCCTGCTAGTCATGTTAAATTGTAACTGCATTACTTAATTTAAGTTCATTGTAGTTGATTCAAATAGATTTTGACTATCAATGATTTCTCCCCATAATTTAACTTCAATATGGTTCATTCTTTAATGCCCTCTTCCCCAAAAAAGAGAGCAACAAGAGAGAGAGAGAAAGAAAGAGAGAGAGAGAGAGAGAATGGAAGGGAAGGAAGAGAGAGAAGGTTGAAAGCAACACGGGCCTCCTGTTCAAAATTGATGGACAACGTCAATAGAAAGATGAGAAAACCAATGTCAAACAATTTAAAAACACAAGGACGTACATAAAATGCATGCCAAACCTCCAAAACTTGAGCGTAAGTTGCACTAATAGTGAAAGTGTCACATCATCATGTCATTGTCTCAATGGAAATTCAATGGGTATAAGAAAATAACTAGTAACTTACCTAGAATGGCCATCACTGTCCGTGAATCTGTAGGAAACAATAAGCAAATTGATTAATGATAATTATCTTTGGATTTAAAATAGCCTTTTGTCCATTGATTTATCTGAAGAAAATTCCTACTGAAGCATACGAATGAGTAGTAAGTTATCAAGTCCTTGTGGGCCAGGGAAGAAATAATAGTGCTCATTAACGTGATAAAGATAATAATAGGTGGGGGGGGGAATGGAGCATAGTAGAAATAACTGTTGGCAACTCACTTGGTGCAATTTGTGTCCTTCCAGCATCTACGGTTATATGGGTTGGTAGCTTCAGAGACTTTGCTCTGTCCTGCTAGAAACAAAAATAAATATAAAGTTTATTTTGCCAAACAATAACAAAGCCTTTGTTCTGCTAAACTAAAATAATTGTCATATGGGTATGCCTCATCGATTTTTTTTTCCACAGCTCTATTTTAAACAACATTCTGTAGAAGCATTCGTATGTCAAGGTCATGCTTAACAACTATATCATAAGCATTTTAGTCTTCCCCTCTCTCTTTACAGTCATGGCAAGTAGCCCCATATATTTATGCGCAAATGTCTCTAGAGTTCAACAATTAATAGGGCCAAACTTTCATGTCCCTCACTCATCATACTGTCTATAGATGCCATGCTAACACTACTAATACAATTACTTCTAATGCTCGCTTTAGTGTGACCACTTGTCGCAGAAACTATTACAAATACCTAATTATAGAAAATGTTCATCAAAGAGGTTAACAAAAGTCTAAATGAAAACTTAAATGGATTAGCAACTCGGATGGGGAAACTTTAAGTCATCAGGTTAAATTTTAGCTAAAATAAAACGCATTATTCCCAACCAAGGTTTTAAAACTCGGTTTCGATTTTGGTTTCAAAACTCGATTTCGGTTGGTTTTGGTATGGCAATTTCAATTTTTTCTTTAAATTATTTAAATTTATAAATTCAAGATTGAATTGAATTTATTAATGATAATTATCGAATATTATTTTTTTAGAGAAACACGAGTTTCGACAATTTCGGCAGTTTTGGTTGTTTCAGTCGAATTTTGGTAATTTCAGCAGTTTCGGCCGAAACTCAACCAAAACTACCGAAGCTACCGTGTTTTGACCAAAACTAAAACCAAAACTCGATAGCTTTTTTGGATTGGTTTCCATGGAAACTGATCTGAAATTACTAAAACTCAATCGTTTCAGCTGAGTTTTAAAACCATGATCTCAATAAAGCTGTGAAATTAATTTGATACCCATCATACCCTACTAAAATAGGAGGCAAAACGGGTTGGCTAGCAAATAGAAATTTTCACAAAGAAAACAGGTGACTAAAAACCAAAATTTTGTGGCAAATAAAAAATTCAAGGGCAACCTAAATCATTTCTAACAACAATGACAAAAATTAAAATGTTCAGTACCATAATCAGCACGAGCAAACCCATGAGCTATAAAACTAAGAGTACAAAATCAAAATTCAAAAATTTACATGGTATATAAGAAAAACAATTTTGCCTAGCAAATACCAATGCAAACAAAAGCTTTATTTTCAGCTAAGGAATGAAGAATGATAAAGAGGAAAATGAAGAAATACACATGATTTCAGTTGAACTTGGAAGGACAGAGTAACTACAGAAACGTTTTTGGGTGGCATTGAATGACAGGTGTTTGGCATGCAATGCTGACGATAAGCATACATGTGATACATGAGAATGAGAATGGTGAATCAAATGTTAAGATAGTTAAACGTGGTGTTGACAAAGCTTTAACATTCTGTAACAAATTCAAATGCATAAGAATCGACTTTTTTTAAAAATGTTGTACATCATTTTTGGGGACAAAATCACAGGACAAATCAATTTTCGTATGGACTAAAATTCACGTTCTAGCTCTCCCCTCTATATATACAAGCATTACCACAAGAATACAGGAAAAGTTGTATCTAATTGAAGCATGCCATATCATTTTGCGCTGTTATACAAGTCAGGTTACCAGTAAAACAAGCATATCTTCCTCACTTTCAATTTTCAAAACCACCTTAACTTGTCCACACATTTCCCACCTGCAACATATATTGAATAAAGAAAGGAAAAGAAGCAATTTGAATAGGCAACATCAAGATGAAAATCATTTTACATACCTGTTTAATGCTTTGGGCGCCCTGTTATGAAGCTTTTTATACAAACCCAGCGTTGCATGGCTTGCAAAACAATGTCATAATCAACAAATGTTATTAATGTATGCTAATCGCATAGTGAATATCATTTGATTTCCTAGTTGTGCATTGAAACTCTTGATGAGACAGGAAGTGAAATCGCATAAAACTCATACTCCAGCAAAGTTGATTATACTGACCCCAATGATTAACTTCAAAACCAAAAGATTCCCAAGTCTTACAGACTTCCTCCTACCAAAATATACGAAAACATAATAGAACATTGCTGACGAGCATTTTCCACAGGTTAAAGATTGCATCATCCCTTTTTTTATTTTTTGAAATGAATTCATCAATTACTATTTTGGTGAAAGATAACTTGAAGCCCCAGTCCACAAAAATTTTTCAAGACACATTTATTTTTCAAAAATAAATCCTCCAAAACTTCAAATTGACACGTCAAGACAATTGATACAAAATTTTCCATTAAAAGTCTAGGATAGAATATACCTGCACTGGGCAGCAATCTTTCCTTTGCCCATCTTTAAGTCATTTCTAACAACAAGCACCTACAAAGCACAAATTCAGAATTGATATAAACAACTGAGTAAAATCGTGATCCCGAAGAAAAAAATGACAATTAAGTGAGAAAAATTTGGACAATAGTATCATCATATGAAAATTTCAAATTCGTTTGGCTATCAACATAATAGGAGTATAGAAGATGATGTTCATCGGAGAATCAATACATGAAGATTAAAATGGAGAAACACAATAGGTCTATCAATTTGAAGGGATAATCCTGTAAGAATCCTATCCAGTCAACTTTGTATGAATATTGGGGAGTTAAGTACCAAAACATCCATACAATTAGTATACTTGAGATGTGGATGCTCGGACGAATGAGTGATCAAACTTGAATGTACCGTATTAAAGATGATTGTATGTCTGTGACAGTGATAAAAGATAAGATGGGAGGAACCTAACTACTTATGGAAGTTTGGCTATATCTATCATTGATCTATAGAGCCTCATGCACATAAGTTACTTAATCCCCTTTACTCATCCAAATCTTTCGCCCAAGAAGTCTATCCCGAGTTAGTTATCCTAGTCTCCTACCCTTAACCACGCTAACCTCCCTTAACCCTAACCCTGTTACTCCCTAGGTTAACATTTTTTTTCTTCTCTCCTCTTCTCCTAAACCCAGGTTAAAATAATAAACAACCAAACAAAAACTTTGAATAAGCTAGGTTAACAGCCAAACACAATTCAAGGATAAATCTCTTAATCCTATTGAGATAATTTACTTATATAAGGTTAGCATAACCTAGGCTAGCTAACCCTGTCCTCAAACCAAACAGGCATGTGAATGGATCCACGTCATGGCATTACAGACATGCAGAAAACCAAAAAAGGCAGTCTCTTAATCGTGAAGAAGAAAATTCCATAATGCCTTGTTATAGTTACTGTTATAATAAATGACTTATACTAAATATTGATGCAACAACAGCTACGAAAAATCTACATGATGCCATCTGGTAAAAAGAGGCAGAGAAGTTTGCAAATCTGCGACCAAGATGGGCCATAGAAGGCAAGGGACAGCAAACTCTGCGGAACACAATTCTGTACACCACTGAATTATCGAATTAGGCCTCTACCATTTTGAAGTCTTCGAGGATTTCGGCGAGGCTTTCAATCTCCAGGAGAGAAGGCTTCTTACGCTTGCTATTACGACCCACCACCGCCACGGCGTTGGCGTCACCCTTGACACCGGCCTTTCCCCGGACTACAGCTTGGGCCCATGAGAAAAGCCGTCGTAACCCTTTAATGCTCGCTTTCTTCCCATTTTCATTATCGCCATCATCATCGTCAGGGTTGATTGTGCGGCAGGCGTTGCCGGAAAGAAGGTAGCCAGCGGCAAAGCACACGGTGCCAAAAAAGGCGGTGGTGCCGGCGATCAGCAGAGAGACGGAAACCCCCATCGCCCTGTCGCCGCCGACGGCGCCACTGGGAGATCAAAGGCGAACTGCTCCCTCGGACCGAAAGCTACCTCCCTGCTGCGGCCGATGGAAAATCCAGTCGAGCTCCTCCGATCTACGACCAGAGCCGAGAAGTGTGTGATTGGTTAGAAGGTTGCTAACAAGTTGAACTGAAATTTCCAGCCGTCTGGAGCTGAAAATGTCTTCCTCTTAAACGCACCGGTGCATGCAAAATTTTTCCCTTGTAGAACTACATTTGCACAAGGATCACTTTTCCAACTTGTATTTCAACTAGGTCCTAAATTTTAAAATATATTTTATTTAGATCCATTTACACAATTCTTTTGACATTTACTAAAACACCCTTTATAATATGTCATATTTGGATCAGATCGATCGACCAATTCTAAATCAGGAACCCAGATGCAATTTACCCTAGAATCCCAGCAGCTTTTCAGTGAAATAAAACCCTAAATCCAGCTGCGAAGACTGAAGAATCGGTAAGCCTTTGACGTTCTTCTCCCGGATCGTGCGCTTCGGATTCTGTTGTTAGCTGTTAAATGGAATGCATGAAATTAATCTATATATTCAATCCACGTGATTTCCATCGGCAATTAGGCATCTTCTTTATTAGCTCAACGAATCTCAGATTTATGCCTCCGCTGGCTTCCATTGCCTTCCTTCTCGCTTGGCTTCATTTTGAGGTAATTAGTTCTCGGATCATCATGGTGCTCTTTTGCTTATTTTGTTCCTTCTACTACTCCTCCTTTTCTTTCTTTCTCTTTTCTCTTTTTGTTGTGCGATTGAAAACCTGAATTGCATTTTTACGTTTTGTAATCACGCACAGTTGCAATACTGTGCTCATGCTAGTTGAGATGCCTTGAAATTTAACCCTATCAGGGGCATTCGGGGCAATGCGCATGGAACTGATTTGGTTTTCTGGATTCTGTGTCTGCATCTGTTTCAGAGTAATAATTAGACCTCGATTGGTTAGGGTTAGACGATGAACTGTTAAAATCCTAGAACTTTCCTCACTCTTCCATTGATCCTATTTAGTGTTGGTTCAGTTGATCCTCTTAAATCTGTGTTGCGTTCATATTTACTGTACTATTTCGTTCTATTTTATTTAAAATACTTTATGTTGTTTACTTTTGCTAAGATTAGTCCTTAAAAAGATAGTCTCCAGTACTGCTAGCAATCTGTACAAATTCAAAAAAATAAGTAAAAAGCATTGCTCATTTTGTTTTTTGGAGAAGCAATTAATTTTCACTAGGTGACAGAATATTGTGACAACCGTAGTCGAAGAGGGCGGGGAGTGATCGCTGGGTGATGTCTTAAGAAAAAGGAATCACAGAGGCAAAGTGTGGCTCCTGACGAGCTTCTAGATTGATAAATAATGGTGAGAGGGGCACAGGAATGAATTGTCCTACATCAGAAAGGGCGGAGATCCTGAGCTGTATAAATAAATAGCGTGATCTTAAATAGTACAAGTGCCTTTTAAGGAAAAATCGTGATGCTAATGATGGGAAACTCTGTAGTTAAGCGTGCTTGGGTTGGAGTAGTACTCGGATGAGTGACCTCCTGAAAAGTGCTCAAGTCAGCAGTGGCGGAGTCAAGATCTCGGCTCAAGGGGGTCAGATGAGGCCAATAATTATGGGAAGAAAGAGGAGCGGGAGATCAATTTGAAGTAGAAGGCCGAGCAAAGATTGTTGAACGAGGCACCGACTCGATAGAGAAAACTAGATGGAGGCAACAATGATCAGCGGGAGCCTAACGACGGAGGTGACGTGAACTGACTACTAGCGATGCTAAAATTAATGAGAATCGATGGAGGCAACTCTGATTGATTACTAGAATTTCACTTTGAAGAAGAGCCGACTCAAGTGGTTAAAGAAGAGAAGTGAGGCAATAGAGTGCTGTAAGGAATATAATACATAATTAATAATTAATTAATTAAAATTATTATTATATTATGGTACATATAATAGGGTAAATGACATTTAGGATTGTGAGGTTAGAAGAGCGTTGCAAATTAGTTCAAATTTTTAAAAACTTTTATTTGGGTTCTGAGATTATGGAAGTACTGCAGTTTTGGTCCTCTTTTAAAATGTTATTATTTTTAATATTTTTTGATTAAAAATGTGAAATTTGATTTTTTTTATTACTTTGATTCATTTACATATTTAAAAGTTCTATTACAACCATCTATTTTTATTATTTTTTTAAAATTTAATAAAAATTTAAAATTTAATTTTTCTAATTTCTTTATTTCTATACATTAAAAAAGTAAAAAGAAAAAATAAAATATTAATATTTTAAAATTATATTCTAAAAAATCATGAAGTTAACAAATATGACTAATGATATAATATATTTGTAAAACAATAGCAATTAAATCTT
This sequence comes from Apostasia ramifera, assembly GCA_019297695.1. Lineage (NCBI taxonomy): Eukaryota > Viridiplantae > Streptophyta > Magnoliopsida > Asparagales > Orchidaceae > Apostasia > Apostasia ramifera. The sequence goes on along the minus strand of JAEMOT010002471.1, from coordinate 24,694 downwards.
AATTGGAATCAAAACTGTAGAGTTTTTGTAATTTCATAAACTAATATTAAAGTTTTTAAAGAATTAGAATCAATTTGAAATGTCTATTTGATTTCAAGGTCTTAAATATAATTTATTATATATAATAAATTTATAGAATATTTTATATAAAAAAATTATGGAGAATTTAGGGGGTGCAATTGCACCCCCTTATTTAAAGCTAGATCCACCACAGCAAGTCAGGCAGTTCCCTAAGGCCAAAGCAGATAATATGTACATTGAGATCACGGAACGTTACAATATAGTATCAAAGCCATCCTCCCACAATACGGTGTAGTTCGAGGAAGAATCAGGCAGAAGCTGGTGAGCCTGTGACGCCTGTGGCCGAAGAGGGTAAGGAGTGATTACCGGGTGATGTCTTAAGAGAAAGAAATCAAGGCAAAATGGGGCTCCTAGTAGGCTTCTAGGTCGATAAATAGTGGTGAGAGGGGCACTGGAATGAATCATCCTACATCGAAAAGGGGGATATTTTGAGTTGTATAAGTAGATAGCGTGATCTTAAATGGTGGAGACGTCTTTTGGGGAAAAATCGTGAGACTAATGATGAAAACTCCGCAGTTAAGTATGTTTAGGCTGGAGTAATACTGAGATGGGTGACCTCCTGGGAAGTGCTCAAGTCACACAGTTCCCTAAAGCCCAAGTGAATAATATTTCTACATTAGAATCACGGGATATTACAAATCATGCACCAAGATTAAACAGTAATTTTTAATAAATAATGTACACCTTATGATTTTCTTTTGCTGTTTTATTTGTTAATTCATAACTATGATTGAAATTGGATTAACTCTAACAGAGGAAAGGCTTAAACTGATCTTGGGTCAGCTTTCACCCAATTTAAGTACCTTCATTTCATTTTAAGCAATATTGTTTGCTGCCTGAGTTAATTTTGATTGATTAAATTTAATCTTACAGATCACATCTCTCGCATAATTTTCACAAATATCAAAATATAAAATATCTTATGAAAGGCTACTTTTAACTTGGTTAAAGTTACTTGGCTAGACAAAAGCATAGGCAGCAAGATTAAGCTTCACCCTGACTCAAACACTCCCTATATGCATAAGAATTACTTTCATGTCCAGGATATCACAATTCCTATTTCAATATAAGCTAACAGCAATAATGAGTTGATAGTTTATATAATCCCAATCTCTCTTATGCACAATTCCTTGTGGAGCAACCAAACAATATACACACTTTTATAAATGTCATGTGTGCATATTCTGTTTCAATTAAATGAGTGTTGATTTGATGCTTCAACAAAATTGAGTCCACTAACAATTGACTAAATTTGACAATTATCGAGTTCTAAACATAGTTGTCATTTACCCTAGTGTAAACACAGCTAAAACCTGTGTTTTCTTGACTGCAGGAAAAAATGGGGCCAAACTCACGTAATCTTTCAATAAAGTATGAAGAGGCTCAGAGGCCTTTTTTCCCCTTTGCCTCCAAAGAAAAGCTACCACTTTTTGCAATCCTTGAAAAAATACAAGAGGCTGATTCTTATTCAAATTCTTATTCCTCTAGCTCAATCACAAGTATGATCAGCAGCAGTAATCCACTTGACTTGAATGCTCAAAGTGCAATAACTTCATCATGTTCTTGTTTAACGACTTACAGTTACAGCACCACAGATTCTGACAACAAAGTCTCTGAAAATCGATGGAATGATAGAGAGAACGTGCAGCGGCGAGATCTTGATTTTGATAAATCTTTCATGCTGCCAGTTGCGGATTTACCGAACTTGATGAAAAACCATGAACATTTTCTTCAGCAGAATGCACAAATCTTTGGTTATCATCAGTGGTTTCAGGCTTCAGAGCAGCAGCAGAACATTAATGGAATGTTGTTAGACTCAAACCTGGATAATTTAACAAGTGAATTAATGGATATAGGTAGGAATTTAACAGGGAGCTCTGTTGATTCGCTCGTACAAATTGATCAGATAGGCGAACTACCACAAGAGGCTATTGTGAATAAGAATTATGAGAGAAAGCAGAAGAGGATGCTCAAGAACCGGGAGTCTGCTGCACGATCAAGAGCAAAAAGGCAGGTAAGATATGCTCACCTATTATTTTCAAAGGAAAGAGATGATCTAGTTTTTGTTGTTGTGTATAATCCATTCTTGGTATTCACTATTCTAGAAAACTTATCTGAGGCTACAAATTTTCATCTCCATTGATTACTCCTTGCCTCATCCGACCAGCCGTCACAAGCCCACTTGTTTCTACATGGTTCAATCATGAGCCACATCATAGTAAGGAAGGCTTGCCCTAATACCATTCGTGATAGTTCAGCCAAATATTGTTGAGGTGTTATTTGCTTTGGTTGTGTTATTTACTTATAGATGTCTAGACAAATTAGCATGAAACTTTGCATGCATAGCTCAATACCTTTTCACTCTCTTTCCTATAGGGATAGTTCATGCCCCCTAGGAAGGAACTGTGTCTTGCTAGGCTCTTGGCCTCAACTATCACTTTCCATTTTAGTCTGGTTGTTTACAAGCTTTCTTGGATGTCAATATGTTGTTTTTCTTGATGATTGCAGGCTCATATAAATTCTCTTGAAGATGCGTGCCAGAGGTTAAAGAAAATGATTTATAGACTGAAGAGTGAGAAGGTATGAAGTGTATTCTAAGTGCTCACAAAAGTTAATATTTTCACGAAATTTGTTAGCTTGTAATTAACCATGTCATAAACCTTCTTATAGCACTAGATTATTGTTACTTCAAATCTCTGAATTCTTATAGTTATTTTTCTAATCAATCTGATATTAAAATGAATGAAGCTAAGTAAAATTTTGATCTAGGTCTTTTTTTTGTAGTTGCTGGAATGTGATATGATTGCTTCATAATAAGAGAGTCTGACTGAAGCTGTTGTTCCTCATTTAGAAAACCATGAGGTTTGTATATACATGCCAAAAAAACAGTGAACCAATCACTGTTGTTTGAATAAGAAACAATGATCATATACATATTAGTATCGTAAAACAGAAAATTAGGTTGTGGCAATCTTGCTATATTATGGTAAACTGCAGTAGGATAAATACTGAAAGAAACTGTATTATCTGATAATGATTGTACGTTTGTAGCACCAGTCCAAGCATGAGGATCAAGATAGTTTATTTGTCAAGTGTGTATTACATTTGTAACCATATACACCAAATAGCAATGACATTAGTTATTGTGTCGTTCAAAAAAAATGTATTAGTTATTGTGAAGTGAAGGTATAATTAGAGTAAGAACAAATATAAAGTTTTTATCTATTGGTTTTCTTAGAACAAATTTTCAAAGGATTGATAGCATGAGATATAATTTTAGTAAATGATTATTCCTTTTTTGAACTGGGAAAAAACAAGTGCTAGCAGATAAGGAACTTAGAACTACTGGATTAAAAAACAAGTATAAAACATGCAATCTTATGAAATACATTATAAGAAGAGAATCAAGGATACAAGATTTCCATATCTTAGGTTATCTAAATATTTTGATTTGTTCTATCAAAAAAAAATTTTCTGATTTGTCTAAAGAGTATTTAGTGTTAGAGTCACAATAAGTTCACCACAAGACCATAATCAAGTTCAAGTCTAACTTTCTGTAGCTATTCTTAGAATAAATGTAGAGAAAAAACATAATTTTAGGGGGATTTACATACATGACATATAAAACCATCTTATTTACTTATTAGACATCTAAAATATAAATATTACTCGAGAAACACCCTAAATGCATTAATATTACCCGCTTCACACTATGGTCATCATGAAATGATGATATTAAAATTTTAAATTATGTGATTGAGAGGTTGTTATCTTATTTAATGAAATGATGTTGCTTCTTCAATTATGAAATATTATGTTAGTGTTATGTATCGAAATAATGAAATGATATTACTAATGTTTTTGCATCACCGAGTAATATTCAATATCTATTTCTTATTTCAAAAATATTTATGTGAATAAACCATGATTGACAGCTAATTCATCCATAATTGACAACTAATCCAACCATCATTAGATTGGGTTAGAAAGCATGTGATAGATGGAGACTCCAATATAAAGCAGGTGTCTATGGAGTAATATTTATATTCTGGGTGTCTAATAAGTCAATTTCATATATCATATATGTAAATCCTCCATTTTAGAGGGATTTAGGTATGTTGTTAATTGTATGTAAATCGAAATCAGAAAGATTGGAGGGTGAACAATAGAAGAAGAGGGTCAAAGGTTTAGCTGAAGGAAGACTAACTAGTTTGATCTATGATTTTATTAGATGCCAATCAGTAGTCATGGAGGAAAATATTATACCAAGTAAGATGGCTTTAGATAACTTGTTTGTACCGTCTTAAGAAATGTGCAGTGTAGAAGTGCTCATTAGTGTATTACATGAGTATGTATGTATGCACGTATGTATTGAACATATTCTACATTGTTATATGCCTTTTGCAGAAACGAGAATATTAAGATGGATATCTGTCATTACTACAAATAATGGAATAAGAAGTGTTTATATTATTTAGTATTTGATTAATGACAACTAGTAAGATTTTCATAATCTGTTCTTATAAAATGAAGAATTCCAGACTGTTGAAACTTTTAGTTCTTTTATACCCAAAATGGTTTGAGTTTGCTAAAATGAAGTTCTTATGACTGTTATGTGCTTGAAAATTATTTGAGAGAAGAAGTATATTAACAGTAAGCTTAGGATTTGAATATTCAGGATCTACTTATCTGCATCATTGTCCCTGTCTTATCAATATTTCTACGACATTTGTTCTTGTTAAGTGTTGTATGTGACTGTAATACTCCACTAACTAAAAAATACTGCAAAACTTATAATTTGATTAAGAAGAATCTGCTTCTTATTCAATACATTCCTTGCACATCAATTCTATTTCATTGCCTCATTGGTATATTTTTTTGGCTCATTTGAATATGCCAAGCTTGTAGTCTACACCGCATAAGATTATATACTATATGTGTCGTTCTCACAGCCATATTATGTTAATTCATATCATTTGGATCATTTTCTACCAACTTTGATTTCATGCCTCTATGATATTTCTATTTTTTTTTTCACTATGATTCTCTTAATTGACAGATTTCATTCTAATTTTCATAGTTCTATACACCAAAATATTCTCTCTTCTCCTTTCCTGTTTCTCTATCCCTCCCTCATGTGGGCATATTTGCATTGAGAATGACCTTTAATCTCAGGAACCAATGAGTAATTTACTCATTTGTTTTGTATCATGCCATAACCTATGAGAAAGGCTAACCTTTTTTTTTTCCGGCCAACTGCAGGTGTTTGATCAACCCATTCAGAGTACTAAATACCAACTTCGACGAGCAAACTCCGTCTAAATCATAATGAAATGCACTTCATCATACAAATATTCTCAATAAGAGGGTCGAAAAATATGGAATTGGAAGACAAAAGGTTAGACCTTTTGTTGTTTCTAGATTTGTTGTTTCCTCTAGTTTATTTTTAGGCACTTTACATCAACTGCACCATTCTTTTTTTTTTTTTTTTCTAATTCTGATTCTTTTATTTATTCATTTTGTGAATATTTTGAAATTTAAAGAATTTTTACCACTCACATTTGTTCATGAATTTTACCCTACCAACTTTCCAGTTTCATTTGAGAGTTTGTTTATGAAAAATACTTATAAAGATTGTGAAATTTCTTGATTAGAGACTCAATAGCTCTAATTTGAGTTAAATTAGAGGCATGTAATGTGCTCAATTAATTTGTTTTTGATATCATAATGTTGTTTCTAATCATAATGATATCTGCGGAACTACAGAATATTTTTAATTATTAATAATTATTATTTATTTTAATTAGGATTAGAAGGTTCAATCGTGTGAAAATAGAAACATATTTAATGGAATTCACCATTATGTTCTCAAATTACAAGTCCAAATGAAAATTACGGGTGTTTGTAAAAAAAAAATAGAGTTAATCATTGAAAAGTTTTTATATTAATATCTACAGTTTTTTTAAATTTACTAAAAAGATTTTTATTTAAAATTTTTTATATAATAAAGAACCTTATAAGTTATAATTATTATATAATAGGTTTAATTTAATAATTTTATTAGTATTTAAGAAATATTTTATTTAAATTATGATTATTATTACTAAAAATATTTTATTTAATTTTATAATTTTTATTATTATATTTAAGAAAAAATTTTAAGAAATATTTTATTTTAAAATTTTTTAAAGGGTAAATTTCACCCAGGTCCCTGAGTT
>JAEMOT010002464.1:2293-14302 GCA_019297695.1 Apostasia ramifera | reverse complement strand
GGACCCAAAGATGAGCAAACTAGTTGGTCAGAAGACAACAAGGCTCAAGCTATTGGAACACCAACTAGTTGGACATTTAAAGAAGGGATTGTTCATTTCCTATACGTGACCAGACCTAGAAGGTACTTGACAAAAAATCTTTTCTCTACGTTCTCTTCAGCTTTGTTCTTGGACGGCTTCCAAAGGCTTCAAACGAACAGTTCATCTAGAAAACTAATGCTAGACTTGTCTTCACTACTGCACCGTTGATAATAATGGATCTTCAAAAAACTCCGATTGACACTCTCTAATGTCTCTCCTTTACACAAGTCTCACTCTATTCTTATTTTGTCTTCTTCATTCATATCCCTTTTATAGGAGAGGTGGATGATCTCTTAGGTAAGAGATCACCCAGGGATAAGTACTAGCACGTTACCATAGATTTCTATGCAATATATCTTATTCTTTCACTGAGCCCAAACAAATCAACACTCTGCTTGAGATTGATTTTGTCAAAGATTTGCAGTTCCTCTGTATCCATCTTGGATGCTATATTCACCATTTGTTAGGTCCTATTGAATAGTGACTTGTTCGATTAGGCTTCTCCATCTTCAACTTTGCGCCTTGACAGATTATCATTTTGAAGGTTCTCTCTTCGAGAGTAACTTGTACGAGTAGCCTTTTTTGAAAGGCTTACTTTAACTTCCTCATAAAGAGGAATGCCCAATAAAAAGATGAAAGAAAAGAAATGTTTGGACTCTAACTTGTCTTCAACAGGACAACATTCTTTTCCCTAAGTGGTGCACTCCTTTGCTATCAAAGAGCCATTCAGCTATTATATTTCACAACAACAACAACAACAACCAAGCCTTAATCCCACTAGGTGGGGTCGGCTATATGAATCCTTTATTTCCATTGCGCTCTATCAGTTACCAAATTCTTATCTAAGTCTAAGTAACTAAGATCACTCCTTATAGTTTCTTGCCATGTCTTCTTTGGACTCCCTCTTCCTCTTTGTACATGGGCAAAATCCACTAACTCAATTTTTCTAACTGGAGCTTCAATCGGCCTACGATTTAGGTGTCCAAACTATCTAAGCGACTTTCTCTAAGTTTATCCTCAATTGGTGCAACATCAACTTTCTTTTGGATATACTCATTTCTCATTCTATCCTTTCATGTATATCCACACATCCACCTTAGCATCTTCATTTCTGCAACATTTATTTTATTTATATGTTCCTCTTTGCAGGCCAGCATTCAGCACTATCAGCTATTATATTTATAATGAAAAAAATACAACACTACTCTTCAGACATACATATCAAATTATATGGTGTTTCGGATTAACTTTTTGTTCCATGCGAGCATTTTTCGATGTGTTTAGTTGGCACATTCTATTTGTATCGGGTGTTTCATCATGTTGACAAGACTGGAGTTTTACGTACCTAATTGTATTATTGATAACAAACAACATTCTCGCAAGGTTTCAAGCAAAAGTTCTTTCTTTAATTATAGAGTGAAATCAAATAGGAAATAGCACTTTTTTTATTGAATTTAGTTTTGGTTCTTGTTCCGTGACTCTCCTGGTTTAATTTAACTGGGCAATTCAGATTGCAAACATGACCAATCACACTATAAAACTATAAACCGATTACTAAGCTTTTGCCTCCAAAATTAAGGGACGATAAATTTTTCTTACTCTGGATCGTTTTGTTCACTAACATTTGTCATTTAATCTGAACTAAATAAAGCGCTCTAATTTAATGATAAAATATGAGAGTTTAATTAACACTGTTTGATTCCGCCTCCTATTTCTTCATACATGTCTTATTTCCATAAATCAACTTTGCAATGAAGTGGTAGGGAAAATACATTGCTATTTCTTACCAGAAAATTGACTTAAGGGGGCGTTTGATTCATTATCTTGATGTTAGTTATATTATTTAGATATTCTGACATCTCATATTTTGAATGACAATTCAATAATATTTTACAAAATTATTTACATATATCATTAATTCAAATAATTATTTTCTTTAAATAAAATAACATTAAGTCAAGATAACATTGAACTAAATGCCCCCTAAAAAAATCACTTTGATGAAAAAGAACCAAACCAGCCTATATTACTAGTCAGAACCTCCAATACCTTTTAAGTTATATTGTAGTAATAATAATGCAATCCATTAATCATCGCATGAAATCTTGACAAGGAAAGACAAAACTTGATAATATTGTAACTCTAAAGTTTAAATCTGAAGAGCTTCTCATATGATAACACATCACCAGCCTTTGCCAATGAGCCACAGCCAGTCTAGTGCGACTCCTGAAAAAATACCACCTAAAAGAAATAGAACTAGTAGATTTCCCAAAGCATTAGCCTCCGGACCCTGCACAGCAAAAATTAATAAATAATAATAATAATAATAATAAATGAAAATGGTTCTTTGTAATACAAACTGACCTTGTATCCCCTTGGAGCAGCAATGAGAACGCAGACAGTCAGATGACCATTGGTCAATCCTAACAAAGATGTTAGCATAATCATCCATCCTTGTCCACCATACTTTGCAGTGAAGTAGAATGCAGGAATGAAGAGGAAACGAGATAGAATTGAGATCATCAACCCTTTCCGTGATTCAATGAAGAGACTTTTTATCAGAGGCGTGTATCTCCCAATGAGGTCCAACACATTATACATAGCAATCAAGACCAGAGAGTACCTGAATAATGAAAAAATTCTCTCAACACACTGAAGAAAATAAAAACTTAAATAAGCAAAATTACTTAGGTTAACATTGAAAAGTGAAAAAAAAAGCATACCAAGAACCCAAACCATGACTCCCAGTGTCCTCAGACAAGAAGCCAGGGAAGATGGACAATGTCAGGACATAAATGAGATACAAGTCAAGTTCATAATCCAAGTTCTGCATTAGCAATTGCCTGATGGACAAACGTTCAGAACGTTTTGGATCTTCTTCAGCCTGATTTAGTTGCATACATTAGCATAGAAAGCTGTTTACTAATTGAGATAAGAATTTAATAAAGCAAATGAGCACAAACACACACTTCAGGTTTATTCTGGAGTTGGATGCCAGCAGCTGCAAGATCAGCAGAAACTGTCTTTGATCCTTCTGAAGCTGCCTTAGATCGATAGTATTTAACAATTGACAGTTTGGGGAATACATATGCGTAAAGTAGAACACAAAGCAGCTCCAAGAATGATGCAATTGCAAAAAACATCACTGCAGCGATCAATTTAGGCAATGGTCAGGAGAGAAAAGTTCGATATGATGACAACTAATATGCGACTTTACTTTTACATACTGGCTCCTTTCCGAAGACCATCATGAGTGTGCTCAAAAGCTGCCTTCGTAATTAATCTCAAAGCAGAGGTAAATGCCCCGGATGCAGCCAAACCAGCCATGAATGACTAAGTTAAGGAGTAAATGCAGTAACAAAGATTAAATACTAGAATTTGTCAAGATTAAACAATGCTCTTTTTGTGGAATATAGACAGAAACCTGAATGAATTCTGGACGCATTAAAGCCAAATCACCAACAATGCCACCTTGAACAAGTGCATCAGCAATTCCAAAAGATGCACTTATTAAACAAATGCCAATAAAGGATCCAATCCCCCCTTTTCCAGAAGTTGCCAAGTCTAGCTGCCAAAGTATACGAAAAGTACGTCAAATTGATTTGTTATGGTGTTTGGTTCAAGGCCATCTTTGATGTTATGTCATATTAACTTGATGTCTTAACATCTAGATGTCATTTTTTTAGTGACAATTCTATAATTTTTTAGAAGATTATTTACACATCATCAAATAAAATAATTATTTTCTCTAGATAAAATGACATAACATCAAGATAACATTGAACCAAACCCCTTCTAAAAATTATTAGTAGGATAGTAGCATATTTAGAAAGATACTTACAACAATCACAAGAAAAGAGCTCACAAAGAAAAGCGTATATCCACATATATTTCTTATTCTGGTATTAAGATTTGCTTCATGATATGTGAGTACGGCAAGAACCACAAAGGCAAAAGGTTGATAAACAAGAGTCAGCACTCTCGTTGGATGGTACCGCTGCATCAAGAGAAAGATGTCAAAGGATTATTATTATTATTTTTCTTGATGGACAAGGGGTTATTATTGTTGGTATAACATTATTACTGCATGAACTAAGAACCATTTCTATCAATATAAAATGCAAAAGTTTTATATTTCTAATTTACATAGAATTGAATTTAAGAAGGAAGAACATTACTAAACCTGCATCTTTTCAATGCCTTCCCATTGAAGACTACCAAAAATAACCATTGAAACATGATGAACATGCCTAACAAGGAATTTAACTTTATACAAAGATACTGGCAAGAAAATAAGCCTAATGAAAAATCACAAGCTATTTTTCCTTTTCAGTGTTAAACATCTGCTTAAATATTAGACGTAAATTAATAAATTAAATCATGAATTTTATAATAAAACTTCTGGATCTTCTAAAGCAAATTATTTCTAGATGTAGAACTTATGGAAATGAAAAAGATGAATTATCCTGGAACAACATCATAAGAATTTAAGGATGCCCATTGGATTGTTACTACCCAGAAGCATTCTGTAAGAACCAATTCGGCCTAGAACCGGCTGAATCGGACCAGTTTCGAAGCGCTGAACCGATCCGGTGTGATTTTGCTAGTGAAGGACCAACGAATTAGTCCCTTTTTTTTTAATGGGAGGCAGTGCTGCACTTGGCACTGTCCCCTTTCTCTAACAGAGAGCACATAGGCCCTACCCATGTGCCCACTGCTAAAGAGGGCTAGCAACGCTGTTGGCTCTGCCTCAATTCAACAACAACAACAACAACAACAACAATAACAACAACAACAACAATAATAATAATAATAATAATAATAATAATAATAATAATAATAAAGTTTTTTAAAATGATTGATCATTTGACCATGACTGCCACAGCATCAACAGTCTAATGACCGTTTTAAGGCCATTTTGATTTTTTCTTCTACGTAAAGTCCCTTATAAATTAGAAGAACTTTTATGTGTAATTTCTCAAATTCTTGATCAAATTTTAGACGATACTACTATAGGATATGCAGTGTGTTAGCATTTAATGGCTTCTCGATGTCGATTAGTTGCCTATTCTTCCTCAAGATGCCAACACACTGCATATCCGAATTATATTCCTGAACTCGAATGTCTTCCCCTTCTTGGTGAGAATTTTGACGAAACTTCAAAACCTAATCTCAATCTTTTTGAAGAACACAATCTTGATCTTGAGGTTAGTGGAGATGTGGCATTGGCATTAGCCTGTCAACTTAGTCTTCAGGCATCTCCAACAAGGCTCATTCCAAATGTAGTTTGAATTATAAGTTAAACCTAATAACAATCCGAAGAGACCCAAAAATGTTGTTGTTTGCAAAATTTGTAAAAATTAGTACTCATATAAATAGAGTAGTACAGATACATTTAAGAAGCACCTGCTTAGATTTCACAAATTTAACGAGAAAATTTTTCAACTAAATTTTGTTGAGGTAAATCAAACACAACTAAATCTATAAAGTGGATCTATGCTATGATTGTTTAGGAATGATAAGGCTTGCAGAGGTTTAGTTCACTTTATTGTACGAATCGAACAGCCTTTTATATTATATGAAAAAAAGGGTTTCTTAGAGTATGTGATTCAGTATTTACAGTCACAGTACTTTCGTGTTTCTAGACATATACTTAAAAGAAATTATATATCAACGTGCAGGGAACACAAAAAAAATCACTCGTTTAATACCTAATCACTATCATTACCTGTAGTGTTAATTTAACTCCTAATAGATGAACTAACATTAATGGTAAGAGTTACATAATGATTACTTGTCATTAGATTGATGGACAGTGGGAATATAGAAAAGGATTTTATCTCTAGATTTGTTAGATGAAGCTCATACTGGTTCTACTTTCGCATAAATTCAAAATATTTGCAAAATTTATGGCATAAAAATAAGGTTTTTTTTATTACTTTTGATAATGCTTCATAATGTTTTTAACAATAGTTTTACAACTAATTATTTATAATAACTTCTAAGACCTCTTTTTTGATTTTTTTTATGTTAGACGTGCATGTCATATAATCAATTTATGTATTTTTGAAGCTTTTAAAATTGAATATTTCATTATTGATAAAATTAAACATATTACGAAATAGATTCAATTGAATTCGACAGTCAGGCGTGAATGAAAACACATTCTTGTAAGCGCAAATAAAACTTACATCAAATTTCCTTTACCTGTTGAAACCAAATGAAATTCGCTTCAACGTTTAATTGAATCGGTTTTACTGTATAAAGATTTGCTTATTGCTTTTTACAATCAATATACAGTTAACCAAGACCCTCAATTGTGTTTTTATGGTTGGATTTTCTTAAAAAAAATTTGAGTCAAAGCTACTGAAAACTTTTCTGGATGTTATTACCTAACTTTGCCTATTTTTTTATCATACATTTTCCAAATGTTCAGAATTTTTTAGAGTTTAGATTAGATTCTATTCTTTAATCTTTTGTCGCTCGTATGGAACAAAAATGTAAAAAATATTGAGAAAAAATACTCGTTCTATATTCTATAGTTTCAATGCTTAATCCCCAATTTCTTAGGGAGTGATACTGATACTGGAAAAGCATCAGCTTTTACAACTCTTCAAGATTTTTTTTTTATATATTATTGTAATCATGCTTCGAATAGGGTTGACATCTTCAACTTTCTTGGGTAGGTAGCTACGAAGAGGTCTCTTGCTTCAAATAGAGGAAAAACACCTATAGACAAGCAATCTACGACACAGAATTAAGCCCTAATAAATTTGAATAAGCGACAATCTACTTACATCTTGAAAAAAAATTTAATGACATGAGCCCGTTAGAGTGTTATTTATCAAAATAGTACCCCATTCTATCTGTCATGACTTGAGATGTCCTAATAATACAAGCGTCAATGTAGCATTCAAATCAACTTTCTTGTAATTACGATAATTTTTTATGCTTATTTTGTAATGTAATTTTGATTGAAAGAATGACTCGTTTTATTGTAATATTTTTTATTAATGATAATGACTTTTTTTAACCAAACTTTTTTTTTTCATATGTACAAATTTTTAGAAAAATTAAAAATAAAAAAAAACATCATAGACCAAACCAAAACTCGGTCTAGCCTGATTCAGTAAACCAGACCAGTTGGTTCGATTTAGAGTTAGACCTATCGGGCCATACCGGTTCCAGACCAGTTCGGTCCAGTTCAGAAAGCATAGTTATAAGAAATATATTGAAGTGCGCAAACATAACAACAAAGACCATGCAGACAAAGCATAAAGGCTCATACCGGAAACTTTGCAGCATAGTAATCTACAATGGTTAACATACTATTCCAGGACATAAGAGATCCATTCCCAAGGAACCAGCAAACAATGATAGCAGATAATCTCCCCTGTGTATTCACATTAGCATATATTGTTGGGTGAGAAATACATTAAGATTAGTAAAGCAAAATAACTGGGAAACAACCAACCACATTTCTGTTTGCTTCCTCATTTTCAGTCTGGAGAGTCATGATTGCTTCTCTTCACATGCACCTGTACAAGCAAGCAAAATCTAAAGATCAGAGAATAAGATAAAATGGCTGAATTATTCACTGAACCATTAAAACAGATATTGAAGGATTAAGTTTGAATGCTAAAACAATAAGCTCAAAATAGTCAGTTGCTGTCAAATTAAAAGACAAACAGCGGCAAAGCATAGTACTAGACACTCAATCGAGTAGAACAACATAACATAGAAAAAGAGAACCGACAATTCAAAATTTAGGCTAGTTTTATTTGAATGATGAAATGATGAAAGAAAGAAACAAACAGATAACTAGACCGTGGGAACCAAATAAACAAACAGATAACTAGACTGTGGGAACCAAAAGACCAACGATGCTTACATAAACTCGGCATTTGAAATGTGTGCACATATTTACGATCTGAATAGGAACCTTACGAGGGAAAAGAAGGAGAAACTTTTTGCTATAGTTCCATTCATAATTTAGGCATATGATGTGGACTTCAATCAAGTAATGCAACCCTATCTGATGTCACAAAGCAAAGGAAGCACATATTCAACAAATTACCATGACAGAAACACCTGATCTTTGATAAGAAATATGACCCAGAATTCTACAGTGCAGTAGGAGGCAAGATTATTGAGAGAAAGGTTGGATTTTCTAGCCATGAAGGCTTGAAGCGAACAACCCCTACTCAAAAACGTCAACTATAAAATGACAAAAGTGAACAAAAAAATTGGAAAAGAAGCACAGTCATTGGACAAACATCCAAGTCATTGACTGGCATAATGGAGGGAAAAAAAAATTGTTGAACATCACTTCTAGCCGACAGTCTTAGAAGTCTCAATCAAATGAATCCGCAATCAATACGGCCAACTAAAACGAAAGCAAAACCACATAAGGAGTTCTCACGGCGCCGAAGATCAGGGGCTTCGAGCCTTGATCATAGAATAAATTAAAGAATCATACTACAGAAAGCTTCAACATGAGCTAAAGAAGCCAGGCAGCAAGAGAGCAAACATAAACAATGAAATTCTCAAGAAGAAAGAAACCCTTTTCGGCAATGATTGGAAGAGAACCAATTCGCAAACAGAAAACTAATGAAATGAGGAGTTTTTGCGGCACGGAAAGGTATCCACTACCAGACAAAACAAAATAAGAGTAAAAAATAAATAAAAGACCTTCCTCTGATTGTCAGGGGGACGCGCGCGGAAGCCAGAAACCACAAGGCCAAAGCAACACAAATGCTTGAAGAATAGAAGAATATACAATAATGCACCAAAAAAATATCGAAAAGAGAGGGCGGGGCGGAAGGAAGTATACCTTCTCTCCAGGCTCTGAAGACAGAGGCCACTGAAGAAGATTCCACGGGGGAATCTCTTAATAATAATGAAAGAAGACAGAGGGGAGGCGCTTTCTTTGGGATGGAATTAAAAGCTCGAAAATATATATATATATATATATATATATATATAGAAAAGGAGGACAAATATCTCCGCAATATACGGCAGAATATTGATGGGATGGAGAAGGATCGAATAAGACGACAAGGCGTTGCTACCTCGTGCTCACCGTGGAATTTATTTTTTTTTATAGGAGACGATTGAAAATTTGGAACATTTTTTTTATGAAAGAAAATTTGGAAGTTATATAAATACATATATATATATATATATATATATGAATTTTTGGAAAAAGATATTGCGTACGCAAACAACGTACGTGTGAAGGCAAACTATGATGCCAGCATTAAAAAAAAATATAACTCCTACGATTCCATCCAAAAATACAAATTATGACGCGATGATAATATGGACGATTTCTTACCATATCGGCAAAATAAAAGAGAGCCTTCTATCAAAAATTAAAAATTAAAAACTAAAAATGGGCAAAGCTATAATTTTTTAAGGTAAATTACATTTAGGTCTTTGAATGTAAAGCGTATTACACTCAAGTTTAAGTTTTTAAAATTTTAACAATTGAATCTTTTAGTTTAATTTACTGTAATCGAGTATTTTTTAAATTTTTTATTATTAAATTCTTTTTAAATTTCTATTCTACTGTCCCCTCTCTCTCTCTTGTCGCTCTCCCCCTCTCTCTGGTAGTGTCACTAACGACGGAGGGCGTTGCCAACCTCCTCCCTCTCTTTTTCTCTCTTTCTCTCTCTCTCTAGTTAGCGGACATGCAAAGGGGTGGGGGCTACCCACCCCCTTCCATCTCTTTCTCTTTCTAGATCTTTGTGAGAGCACGACCACTTTGCCCCTTTACCGGTAAGTTGGCTAGTTTGCCGATGAGAGAGAGAGAGAGAGAATATGTTAATGCGTGGCTCCGACGCTGCATCCCAGCTATACACGTGGCACTTCGAAAATCTAACATTCTCGCATTTTTCTTATTACTGTTGATTGTTGTTATCTACAAGAGTCAAACCTCGGGCCCAACGCTCCAACCGACTGAACAAACAGACAACATGCCCGATGTTTCCTGACCTCTCTCAAATATCGATGACGATGTTCTTCAGCTATGCCTATCATCGACAACTTGTATCAACCGCATCATTACCAAAGCAGCACGCCTCCCTTTGGCGTACAAATCGAGGACTCGCGTGCTCTAGCCGGCGCGAACCCTTAGCAGAATCACTGCAATCAAGGAGGATAAAGCTCTCCGCCCACTACTTCCAGCTCCCCTAGTGGCCGACAGCTGAGGGACCATTAGGATGGGCCCAGCTCTTTTCTTTCCGAGAAATCCAGGATAAATCATCCTTTTCAGCAATATTTAAGCCACTAAATGGAGACAGAAAAAGAGGAGAATAAGGACGACCAGAGTACGAGCAATCCTCGGATCCTCCTGCTTTTACTGTATTGGAGCCCCAACTGAGGAGCTCTCTCTCTCTCTCCCTTCTTCTCTCTCTCTCTCTCTTTTTCTCCAGATTATTCTCCTTCTAACACTGTATTTGCCCTCACGGCTACTTTTTCTATAGTGAAATCACCTGGTTATCTGGTGGACGTAGAGGATCTTCCCCTTGAACCACTTTAAACTTCTGTGTGTTGCTCTGAATGCTCTCTCTCTTATTTAAGCCTTAACTAACAGGCTCAGCTCTCTGCGTGCCGTCGTCTCTCAGGACTCTCTTTCTGTGTTTCTTGGGATTCCCTACGTCCTACGTCAATATTTTCTAGTGCTTTCATTGAGACTCTGGGAAGATGGTGGCCAGAACACGTAGAACTAATTCTGCTGCCCGCAGCACACAAACAGGTGAGCCTTCTGTCAGGGCACTAGGCGACGGAGCTTCAGCCTCACTTCCTGCCACCATACCGAATTGGTTTCTTCCTCCAGAGGTACGCACGTCTCCTAGATACAAGAGATGCTTGCCAACCTCACCAACCTGGTCACTAGCCTCACCGCTCAGCAAACCATGATTCTTAGGCAGACCCAACAGGTTTGCGCCACCATGCTGCCTCCTCCACCAGGTATGGAGGCTCCTGCTACTCTTCCGCCGCCAGCGACGACCCCTGTACCTCCTCCTCCGGTCGCGGAGGCCCTATTCCCTTGCCGCCAGTCGCAGCACCTTCTACTGAATCGTTTGGTTCTTCTCAATACCCTCGGGCTAGTCAGTCTACAAATTCGAATGTTGCAAGAGATAATTCCAGCTCTCAACATTTGATCAGATAATTCCTTTTGAAAGACACCATTACTATGGAGATGTCTCAAAAGGCTGCATTCATTCAAGGTATCTGCTTATCTCACAAACACAAGGAATAGGTATGGAAGAAAAATTTTTCATTCATATGTTCAAATTACAAAAACTGAGGTTTTACATTACATTTGAGTGGGATGGTCTTTAGCAGCTTTATCCAAAAAAATCAAATATCTGATGGATAAAGTCATCATCCAAGTCTAACCTCTCCTCCCTATAAATGGGATCATCAGCCAGGCATTCGATGGGGTCCACGCCCGCAAGGTCATTCGCAGTGATCTTACCCTTGCGGATTAAAGTGGAAGCTAAACCCTCCCATGCCTGCCTGATTCCCTCTAACTTTTCCTTCCTACAGGATAAGCTTGTTTTGTAGGCTTCCACCACTGTCGCAGACCTCATCGCAGCAACAGTCTCCTGGTCTTTAGCAGACTTCTCCAATTTCTCCGGCAAGACCTTGTTGTTTGCCTTCAGCGCGCTCATTGCAGATTTGTACACAGTGAACTCCTCTTGTAGGGCGTCGTGCTTAGAAGACTTCACTATGAGCTGAAGCTTCAGGACCTCTACCTCCTCGGACCATTGCTAAAGCTGGCTACTCTGTTCAAGCACCTGCTTCTCTGTTCTCAGGGCCCTGTTCAAAGCCAATGGCAAGCGAGCAAGCATCTACAACAGATACAGAATTAGTACATGTTGGCCCAGAGACTTCCCAAGAGGGGGGTGAATTGGGATT
>JAEMOT010002463.1:6926-21157 GCA_019297695.1 Apostasia ramifera | reverse complement strand
GACGTATTTCAATCGAAAATTGATATTTGGTGATCTATTAAGGGTATTTGATTGCGTTTTAATTTAATACCTATAATTACACATCTATTTGTCAGTATATCGATAAAATTTAGACAATATGCTTTTTTAGGGTCTGATTTATGACATATAAATGAATTTGAGTAGAATAGTGATGTTTTTGCAGTTGTTCTTTGCATTATGAGGAATTCAAGTGGAGTACAAGCATTTAGAGTACTATTCATCGCATAATAAGTTATTTTAAATGAATAAAAGCAATTGTGTGTGTATTCAATTAGTTTTTATTATATTTGAAGAGAATAATTGCAATTTGACTTTAATCTTGTCTTTATGAAGGTTTTTTAACATAATACTCTGATTACACACCTAATGTTTGCTATATTAATATATTTTAATCGAAAATTGATATTTGTCGATCTATTAGGGGAATTTGATTGTGTTTTAATATAATACCTATAATTACACATCTATTTTTTAGTATATCGATCAGTTTTAGGAGAATAGGTTCTTTTAGGGTCTGATTTATGATATATCAATGAATGTGAGTTGAATAGTTATGTTTCTGCAGCTATTCATTGTATTACATTGAATTCCTGTAAAGTACAAGTATTTAGAGTACGATTCATCGCATAATAAGTTATTTTAAATGAAAAAAAGCAATTGTGTGTGTATTCAATTAGTTTTTATTGTATTTGAAGAAAATATATGTAATTTGAATTTAATCTTGTCTATATGAAGGTTTTTTAACATAATACTATGATTACACACCTAATATTTGCTATAATGATGTATTTCAATCGA
The DNA here is from genome assembly GCA_019297695.1 of Apostasia ramifera. NCBI lineage: Eukaryota > Viridiplantae > Streptophyta > Magnoliopsida > Asparagales > Orchidaceae > Apostasia > Apostasia ramifera. The sequence goes on along the minus strand of JAEMOT010002463.1, from coordinate 20,338 downwards.
AATTGATATTTGGCGATCTATTACGGACATTTGATTGTATTTTAATGTAATACCTATAATTACACATCTATTTGTCAGTATATCGTTCAAATTTAATAGAATAGGCTCTTTTAAGCTCTGATTTATGACATATCAATAAATTTGAGTTGAATAGTATTGTTTTTGCAGCTATTCATTACATTACGTTGAATTCAAGTGGAGTACAAGCATTTAAAGTACGATTCATCGCATAATAAGTTATTTTAGCTGAATAAAAGCAATTGTGTATGTATTCAATTAGTTTTTGTTGTATTTGAAGAGAATATATGTAATTTAATTTTAATCTTGTCTACATGAAGGTTTTTTAACATAATACTATGATTACACACCTAATGTTTGCAATATTGATGTATTTTAATCGAAATTGATATTTGACGATCTATTAGGGGCATTTGATTGCGTTTTAATGTAATACCTATAATTACACATCTATTTGTCAGTATATCGATCAGGTTTAAGAGAATAGGCTCTTTTAGGGTCTGATTTATGACATATCAATGAATTTGAGTTGAATAATAATTTTTTTGTAGCTATTTATTGCATTACATTGAATTCAAGTGGAGTACAAACATTTAAAGTACGATGCATAATAAGTTATTTTAATTGAATAAAAGCAATTGTGTGCGTATTCAATTAGTTTTTATTTTATATGAAGAGAATATGTGCAATTTGACTTTAATCTTCTCTATGTGAAGGTTTTAAACATAATACTCTGATTACACACCTAATATTTGCTATAATGATGTATTTCAATTGAAAATTGATATTTGATGATCTATTACGGAGATTTGATTACGTTTTAATGTAATACCTATAATTACACATCTATTTGTTAGTATACTGATCAATTTTAAGAGAATAGACTATTTTTTGGTCTGATTTATGACATATAAATGAATTATAGTTGAATAGTGATGTTTTTGCAGTTATTCATTGCATTATGCTGAATTCAAGTGGAGTACAAACATTTAGAGTATGATTCATTGCATAATAAGTTATTTTAACTAAATAAAAGCAATTGTGTGTGTATTCAATTAGGTTTTATTGTATTTGAAGAGAATATATGCAATTTGACTGTAATCTTGTCTATATAAAGATTTTTTAACATAATACTCTGATTACACACCTAAGGTTTATATATTGATGTAATTTAATAGAAAATTGATATTTGGCCAACTATTAGGGGCATTTGATTGCGTTTTAATGTAATACCTATAATTACACATCAATTTATTAGTATATCGTTCAATTTTAAGAGAATAGACTGTTTTAGGGTCTGATTTAAGACATATCAATGAATTTGAGTTGAATAGTGATGTTTTTGCAGTTGTTCATTGCATTATGCTGAATTCAAGTAGAGTACAAGCATTTAAAATACAATTTATCGTATAATAAGTTATTTTAACTGAATAAAAGCAATAGTGTGTGTTAATTAGGTTTTGTTGTATTTGAAGAGAATATATGCAATTTGACTTTAATCTTGTCTATATGAAGATTTTTAACATAATAGTCTTATTACATACCAAAGGTTTGCTATATTGATGTATTTTAATGGAAAATTGATATTTGGCTATATATTAGGGGCATTAGATTGCGTTTTAATATAATACTTATAATTACACATCTATTTTTCAGTATATCGATCAATTTTAAGAGAATAGGATCTTTTAGGGTCTGATTTATGACATATCAATGAATTTGAGTTGAATAGTGATGTTTTTACAGCTATTCATTGCATTATATTGAAGTCAAGTGGAGTACAAGCATTTAAAATACAATTTATCGTATAATAAGTTATTTTAACAGAATAAAAGCAATATTGTGTGTATTCAATTAGTTTTTATTGTATTTGAAGAAAACATATATAATTTTACTTTAATCTTGTCTATATGAAGATTTTTTAACATAATACTTTGATTACAACCTAATGTTTGCTATAATAACGTATTTTAATCGAAAATTGATATTTGGCGTTCTATTAGGGGCATTTGATTGTGTTTTAATGTAATACCTATAATTACACATCTATCTGTCGGTATATCAATTAATTTTAAGAGAATAAGCTCTTTTAGTGTCTGATTTATGACATATCAATGAATATGAGTTGAATAGTGTCGTTTTTGTTATTATTCATTGCATTACGTTGAATTTAAGTGGAGTACAAGCAGTTAAAGTACGATTCATTGCATAATAAGTTACTTTAACTGAATAAAAGCAGTTGTGTGTGTATTCTTAGTTTTTGTTGTATTTGAAGAGAATATTTGCACTTTGACTTTAATCTTGTCTATATGAAGGTTTTTTAACATAATATTCTGATTACACACCTAATGTTTGCTTTATTAATGTATTTTAATCAAAAATTGATATTTGGCGATTTATTAGGGGTATTTGATTGCGTTTTAATATAATACCTATAATTACACATCTATTTGTTAGTATATCGATCAGTTTTAGGAGAATATGCTCTTTTAGGGTCTGATTTATGACATATCAATGAATTTGAGTTGAATAGTAATATTTCTGCAACTATTCATTGCATTACGTTAAATTCAAGTGGAGTACAGGCATTTTAAGTACGATTCATCTCATAACAAGTTATTTTAACTGAATAAAAGCAATTGTGTGTGTATTTAATTATTGTTTATTGTATTTGAAAAAATATATGCACTTTGAATTTAATCTTGTCTATATGAAGGTTTTTTAACATAATACTAAGATTACACACCTAATATTTGCTATAATGACGTATTTCAATCGAAATTTGATATTTGGCGATCTATTAGGGGCATTTGATAGTGTTTTAATGTAATACCAATAATTGCACATCTATTTATCAGTATATCGATCAGTTTTAGGATAATAGGCTCCTATAGGGTCTGATTTGTGACATATCATTGAATTTAAGTTGAATAGTGATGCTTTCGCAGCTATTCATAGCATTACGTTGAATTCCAGTGGAGTACAAGTATTTAGAGTATGATTCATTGCACAATAAGTTATTTTAACTGAATTTAAGTTGAATTCCAGTGGAGTACAGGCATTTTAAAGTACGATTCATTGCAATCATTAGATTTTTAACATAATAGTCTTATTACACACCTAAGGTTTGCTATATTGATATATTTTAATGAAAAATTGATATTTGGCTATATATTAGGGGCATATGATTGTGTTTTAATGTAATACTTATAATTACATATCTATTTGTCAGTATATCGATCAATTTTAAGAGAATAGGCTCTTTTAGGGAGAGTATTATGTTAAAAAACCTTCATATAGACAAGATTAAAGTCAAATTGCAAATATTCTCTTCAAATACAATAAAAACTAATGGAATATACACACAATTGCTTTTACTCAGTTAAAATAACTTATTGTGCAATGAATCGTACTCTAAATGCTTGTACTCCACTTGAATTCCGCATAATGCAATGAACAACTGCAAAAACATCACTATTCAACTCAAATTTATTGATATGTCAAAAATCAGACCCTAAAAGAGCCTATTCTCTTAAAATTGATTGATATACAGACAAATAGATGTGTAATTGTAGGTATTACATTAAAACACAATCAAATGCCCCTAATAGATCGCCAAATATCAATTTTCAATTGCAAAACATCATTATAGCAAACATTAGGTGTGTAATCATAGTAGTATTATGTTAAAAAATCTTCATATAGACATGATTAAAGTCAAATTGTATATGTTCTCTTCAAATACAATAAAAACTAATTGAATACACACACAACTGCTTTTATTCAGTTAAAGTAACTTATTATGCAATGAATCGTACTTTAACTGCTTGTACTCCACTTAAATTCAACGTAATGCAATGAATAATAACAAAAACGACACTATTCAACTCATATTCATTGATATGTCATAAATCAGACACTAAAAGAGCTTATTCTCTTAAAATTAATTGATATACCGACAGATAGATGTGTAATTATAGGTATTACATTAAAACACAATCAAATGCCCCTAATAGATCGCCAAATATTAATTTTTGATTAAAATACGTTATTATAGCAAACATTAGGTTGTAATCAAAGTATTATGTTAAAAAATCTTCATATAGACAAGATTAAAGTAAAATTATATATGTTTTCTTCAAATACAATAAAAACTAATTGAATACACACACTATTGCTTTTATTCAGTTAAAATAACTTATTATACGATAAATTGTATTTTAAATGCTTGTACTCCACTTGACTTCAATATAATGCAATGAATAGCTGTTAAAACATCACTATTCAACTCAAATTCATTGATATGTCATAAATCAGACCCTAAAAGATCCTATTCTCTTAAAATTGATCGATATACTGAAAAATAGATGTGTAATTATAAGTATTATATTAAAACGCAATCTAATGCCCCTAATATATAGCCAAATATCAATTTTCCATTAAAATACATCAATATAGCAAACCTTTGGTATGTAATAAGACTATTATGTTAAAAATCTTCATATAGACAAGATTAAAGTCAAATTGCATATATTCTCTTCAAATACAACAAAACCTAATTAACACACACTATTGCTTTTATTCAGTTAAAATAACTTATTATACGATAAATTGTATTTTAAATGCTTGTACTCTACTTGAATTCAGCATAATGCAATGAACAACTGCAAAAACATCACTATTCAACTCAAATTCATTGATATGTCTTAAATCAGATCCTAAAACAGTCTATTCTCTTAAAATTGATCGATATACTAATAAATTGATGTGTAATTATAGGTATTACATTAAGTTGGCCAAATATCAATTTTCTATTAAATTACATCAATATATAAACCTTAGGTGTGTAATCAGAGTATTATGTTAAAAAATCTTCATATAGACAAGATTACAGTCAAATTGCATATATTCTCTTCAAATACAATAAAACCTAATTGAATACACACACAATTGCTTTTATTTAGTTAAAATAACTTATTATGCAATGAATCGTACTCTAAATGTTTGTACTCCACTTGAATTCAGCATAATGCAATGAATAACTGCAAAAACATCACTATTCAACTATAATTCATTTATATGTCATAAATCAGACCAAAAAACAGTCTATTCTCTTAAAATTGATCAGTATACTAACAAATAGATGTGTAATTATAGGTATTACATTAAAACGTAATCAAATCTCCGTAATAGATCATCAAATATCAATTTTCAATTGAAATACATCATTATAGCAAATATTAGGTGTGTAATCAGAGTATTATGTTTAAAACCTTCACATAGAGAAGATTAAAGTCAAATTGCACATATTCTCTTCATATAAAATAAAAACTAATTGAATACGCACACAATTGCTTTTATTCAATTAAAATAACTTATTATGCATCGTACTTTAAATGTTTGTACTCCACTTGAATTCAATGTAATGCAATAAATAGCTACAAAAAAATTATTATTCAACTCAAATTCATTGATATGTCATAAATCAGACCCTAAAAGAGCCTATTCTCTTAAACCTGATCGATATACTGACAAATAGATGTGTAATTATAGGTATTACATTAAAACGCAATCAAATGCCCCTAATAGATCGTCAAATATCAATTTCGATTAAAATACATCAATATAGCAAATATTAGGTATGTAATCATAGTATTATGTTAAAAAACCTTCATGTAGACAAGATTAAAGTTAAATTACATATATTCTCTTCAAATACAACAAAAACTAATTGAATACATACACAATTGCTTTTATTCAGCTAAAATAACTTATTATGCGTTGAATCGTACTTTAAATGCTTGTACTCCACTTGAATTCAACGTAATGTAATGAATAGCTGCAAAAACAATACTATTCAACTCAAATTTATTGATATGTCATAAATCAGAGCTTAAAAGAGCCTATTCTATTAAATTTGAACGATATACTGACAAATAGATGTGTAATTATAGGTATTACATTAAAACACAATCAAATGTCCGTAATAGATCGCCAAATATTAATTTCGATTGAAATACATCATTATAGCAAATATTAGGTGTGTAATCATAGTATTATATTAAAAAACCTTCATATAGACAAGATTAAATTCAAATTACATATATTCTCTTCAAATACAATAAAAACTAATTGAAAACACACACAATTGCTTTTATTCAGTTAAAATAACTTATTATGCAATGAATCGTACTCTAAATGCTTGTACTCCACTTGAATTCAGCATAATGCAATGAACAACTGCAAAAACATCATTATTCAACTCAAATTCATTGATATGTCATAAATCAGTCCCTAAAAGAGTCTATTCTCTTAAAATTGATTGATATACCGACAAATAGATGTGTAATTATAGGTATTATGTTAAAACGCAATCAAATGCCCCTAATAGATTGTCAAATATCAATTTTTGTTTGAAATACGTTATTATAGCAAATATTAGGTGTGTAATCATAGTTTTTTGTTAAAAAACTGTCATATCGACAAGATTAAAGTCAAATTACTTTTGTCTCTTCATATTATTTTTATTGTAATTAATGCATCAATTATTATTTGATGACATATAATCAAATAATTATAAAGTTATTAGCATTACATTAAAGTACCTTGGTATGTAACGAATTAGTATTTAAATACTAGTATTTTATTCAAATTCATTGAAATATAATCAAATATTTATATTATTGCTAATATTTATATAAACAAATCTGTCTCTAAAAATATAAATTCAGTTCAAATATTTTGATATATCATTAAATAGTTTTATAATTACTGAATTAAAATATCTTAATATTTAACAAATTGGTTTGTAAGCATGAATTTAATTGAAATATATTGATAGATCATCAAGTAGTTGTAAAATTATCTGCATTCTATTAACATGCCTTGACATGAACGGTATCTAAATGCTAGTATCCTATTCGAATATATATTATCGAATAGTTGTATAATTATTAGTATTCAATTAAAATACATTAATATTAATGGATCAGTATGTAAAAGCTTTAAATTCAGTTGAAATTCAAATATCATCAAATAACTGTAATATTATCTGCATTTAATTAAAATATCTTGATATCTAATAAATCAGTATCTAAATGTTAGTTTTCTGTTCAAATACATTCAAATATTATCAAATAATTGTGTAATTATTAACGCACATTGTAAAATAACAAATTGGTCTATGAAAGCGTGAAATACATAGATATAAAATTTTAGCATTCTACTAAATTTTCGGAATATGTAATGAATCAGTGTCAAAATACTAATATTCTATTTAGATATATTGAAGTGTTAACAAATAGTTATATAATTAGTATTATTAAGTAAATTTGACTTGATATGTGATGAATTAGTCTCTATATATGTGTAATCAGCTATGATTTATCAATAAAGTAATAAATTATTGTATAATCTATTGATATATAATGAATTAATTTTATAAAAATATCTTGATTTATCATTTAATAATTATTTAATTATTAGTATTCAATTAATATACTTTTATATGTGACGAATCATGCTATAAAAGAGTGAATTCAATTAAAATGTATTGATATATCATTAAATAGCTATATAATTATCAATTGTTTGTTAAAATATATTAATATATAATTAATTTGTATCTAAATACCTGTATTCAATTCAAGCAAATTGAAATATCATCGAATATTTATATAATTATCAGTGTTTGGTTAAAAATCTTAATATATAATGATTCAATCTCCAAATATATATATTTAACTTTAATTCATTATTATATTAATGAATACTTATATAATTGTTAGTAGTAAGTTCAAATATATTGAAATGTAATAAATTAGTCACTAAAGTCTATGTAGTTAAAATAGTTAAAAAATTTATTGAATAGTAGTGTAATGAATCAGCTTATAAAAAGAGGAATTCGGTTAAAACACATCGTTAAATTGTTAAATAATTGCATAATAGTCAGTGTTCTATTAAATTACTAAGATATATAATAAATTGGTATCTAAATACTTGTATTCTATTCAAATATATTAAAGTATTATTGAAGAGATATGTAATAGCAAATATTCAGTTAAAATGATATTAATATGTAACAAATCAGTCTTAAAATGGTGAATTTAGTTGAATTCTTTGATGTTTAATCAAGTAGTTACATAGTTATTAGTATTTAGTTAAAATATATTCATATGTAATGAATTAATCTTTAAAAGAGTGAATTTAGTTGATATATAATAATATACCATCAAATAATCATAAAACTATTAATTTTCTATTAAAAGAGGAAATGACTTTGCATCAAAATGCCTATATTTTATTCAAATTGATTAAAATACTACTACTAAACAGTTTTATATTTGCAAATATTTGGCCAAAATGATGTTGATACTTAACAAATCAATTTTTCAATAAATTTAAACTCATCAATATAGTAATGAATAGTTATATACTTAATAGTGCTTTGTTTAAATATATTAACATATCACAAATAGTTCACTAAAGGAATGTATTCAATTTAAATACTTTGATATATTATTAAATACTTATATAATTATAAGTATTCAGCGAAAATACCATAATACGCAACTAATCAGTACCTAAATGCTAGTATTTTATTCAAATATATTGAAATAATATTGACTAGTCATATAATTACTATTATTCTATAAAATATTAATTAATATATAATAAATTAGTCTTTGAATATAACTTTAATTTATCGATATGACAATGATGAGTTTTATAATTGTAAGTACTCAGTTTAACTATATTGATATATATTAAATTATTTACTAAATATATTCAGTTAAAAAACCTTAATATATCATCTAATAGTTACGTAATCACTGATATTCAATTAAATACTTTGACATATAACAAAATATCTTGTAAAAGTATAATTTAAGTTGAAATATATAGATATATTATAAAATAATTATAAAATTATCAACATTTTATACTAGTATTCTATTCAAATAGTCTGAAATATTATTAAATAATTATATAATTTCAATTATTCAATTAAAATGACATCGATATGTAAGAAATGCGTCTTTAAAACTATGAATTCTATTTAAATAGTTTGATATATATCATTGAATAATTATAAAATTATTTATATTTAATTAAAGTATTTTGATACATAATGAAACAGTCAAGAAAAGCATGAATTCAGTTAAATTATATCGATATAACATTAAATAGTTATAAAATTATCAGCATTATTTTGAAATACCTCAATATGTATTAAATCAGTATTTAAATGCTAATATTTTTGTTCAAATATGTTAAACAATTATCTAATAATTATGTAATTATCAGTATCTTATTAAATTGACTTGATATGTAATAAATAAATCTGTAAATATTTATATTCTACTTTAATTCATAAATATATAAATGAATTGTTGTATATAATAGTATATGAGAAATTAATCACTAGAAGCATATTTAGTTAAACTACTTCATTATACGTCATTAAAAAGTTATATAATTACTGGTATTCTATAAAAATATTTTGATATATAATAAATTAGTCTATAAAAGTATAAATTCAGTTAAAATACTTTGATATATTATCAAATAGTTATGAAATTATTAGCATTTTATTAATGAGAAGCCTTTAGATATATTGAAATATTATTGAATAATTCTATAATTGCTATTATTAAGTAAAAAATGACTTGATATATAATAAATTGGTCTCTAAAAATTTATATTTAATTTTTTAATTTGTCGATACGATAATGAATAGTTATATAATATTGCTAATGTTTTTCTCAAACATATTGAACTGTAACAAATCGATAGCTAAAAGCATATATTTAGTTGAAATATTTTGATATATCATCAAATAGTTGTATAATTATTAGTATTCAATTGAAATACTATAATATATAATGAATCAGTTTATAAAAGTGTGAATTTAGCTGAAAAATATCGATGTTATATCAAATAATGATAACATTATTTTGCATTTGATTAAATTATCTTAATTTGTAATGAAATAAGTCTAAATACTAGTATATTATTCAAATACATTAAAATATTATCGAATATACATATAATTAATGTTATTTAGTAAAAATGACTTGAGGTCAAATGAAACTGTCCAAAGTATGTGTATTCAACATTTATTCATAATATAGTAATAAATAATTATATAATCAGTTATATTAGGTTTTAATACATTGATATATATTGAAAGTATGTTCTTAGTTGAAATAGTTTGATATATTATCGAACAGTTATGTAATTGCTGGTATTTAATTAAAAATTCATGATAAGTAATAAATCAGTTTGTAAAGGCATAATTTAGTTGAAATATATTAATATACAATCAAATAGTTATAAAATTATCACCATTTCATTGAATTAATATATAAATGCTAGTATTCGATTTAAATATTTTACAATATCATCAAATATTTGTATAATTATCATTATTCAATAAAAAGGCTAGATATGCAATGAGTTAGTTTTTAAATTCATTTATTTATCTTTAATTTATGGATACAAAAATAAATAACTATATAATTATCAGTGTTCAATTCAAATAAATTGATATGTAACAAATTAATCATTAAAAGCATATATTTAATTAAAATATTTTGATATATCATCAAATAATTATATATTTACTAATATTCAATTAAAATATCTTAATATATAATAAATTTATCCGTTAAAACATGAATTTAATTAAACTATATTCATAAACCAACAAATACATGTTAAATTGCAAGTATTTTATTAAAATACTTTTTATATGTAATGAATTAATTTTTAAATGCCTATATTCCATTCAAATACATGAAAACATCGTCGAATAGTTATATTTGCAAATATTTAGTTAAAATAATATAATATGCATCAAATCAATCTCTAAATATATATATGTATATATATTATAACTTAATTCATTAATATATCAATAAATAATAGTATTATAATTCTTGTGGTGCAGTTTAAATACATTGATATATATCAAATTTATTTCAAAAAGTATATATTTAATTAAAATAATCAATGCATTATTCAAAAGTTATATAATTACTGATATTTAATTAAAATATTTTAATATGTAATAAATTAGTTTATAAAATCATGAATTTAATTAAAATATATCGATATATTATCAAATAGTATAAAATTATTATCATTTTATTATGATACCTTGGGGTGTACTAAATCTATCTCAAATATTAGTATTTCATTTAATTATATTGAAATATCATCGAATAGTTATATAATTATTATTAAATAAAAATGAGTTGATATGTAATGAATTAGTATTTAATACTTGTATTCAATTTTAATTTATCGATATAGCAATAAATAGTTATATAATCTCCAGTGATTCAAATAAATTAATATGTAATAAAACTATCGATAAAGAATGTATTTAATTGAAAAAAAAGAATGTATTTAATTGAGATACTTTGATATATTAGTAAATAGTTTTATAATATGCAATGAATCAGATTATAAAATCGTAATATATTGATATATTATAAAATACTTTTAAAATTATCAGCATTCTATTAAAGTACAATAAATTGCTGTCTAAATACTACTATTATGTTCAAAATATATTAAAATATTTTCAAATAATTATATATAATTGTTAATATTTAATTAAAATATCTTAATATATCATAAATTTGTCATTAAATCTACGTATTCGGCTTTATTTATTAATATGCCAATAAATAGTTATATATATGATATGTAGCAAATTGGTCGCTAAAAACTTATATTCAGTTGAAGTACTTCGATATATCATCGAATAGTTGCATAATTTCTAGTATTCAATTAAAATACTTTGATAAATAATGAACTGATCTATAAAATAGTAAATTTAGTTAAAAAATATCAGTATGTTATCAAATTATTGTAATATTATTAGTATTCTATTAAACTTTGATGTTTAAATAGTAGCATTCAATTCAATACATTGAGATATCATCAAATAATTATGTAATTATTAATATTCAATTAAAATGATTTTATCGGGCCCCTCCCAGAGGCGAGAAGGAAAAGTTGGCACATGGCATTACATGCTAGGGAGAAAGGCCTAAGGCCCATTACACGATACAGAAAAGCTATGACATTCTACTTTAAGAGCAAAGGCCCATAAGACTGGCACACAGAACAAAGAGCAGAAAAAGGCCTAAGGAGTTGGCCCACCTTGTTTCCCAAGCATCTGAATGCTTCAGGTCCAATAGGAGCCCAATAAAACTTGCAGCCCAGCGAAAGGGGCCCAACCTGAAAATATTCAAAATTAGGCCCAAAATCCAATCTGGAGCCCAAGCAGAAAAACAGCCTATGTAGCCTCATGACCCAGCAGAATTAGAAAGCCTAGTAGAAGGTTGAGGCTAGAACTCAAAAGAATGACCAATAACTCGAAATTTGCAGAAGCCCATCTAAAAGATTGGCCCAAACACCTTAGTCCATTATGCTTGCCGGCCCATTGGATCGGCCGAGGGAAACCCCTTTTACTATCATGGGCCCATGGCCCATCCCAAAGCAGGCCCAACTTGTTCATAGTTCACCAAGAACCCAAATAGTTTTTGGGCCCAATCTGCCACGGAGCTGCATCCAAAACAAAAAGCCACAATAGGAGCCCAAAAAGGAGGAAGAAAAAAAACTCCATCTAAGGCCCCATTTATTTTTAAGTTTAGAATTAACTTGGTTTAATTTTAATCTGACATATCACATCACATATAAAATTTAATATTAAAAATTAACTTTATTTCACATCATACACATATTACTAAAATAATAACTAACTTATATCACATCCCTCACATATCTCAATATAATAACTAACTTTATTTCACATCATGCACATATTACTAAAATAATAACTAACTTATATCACATCCCTCACATATCTCAATATAATAACTAACTTTATTTCACATCATGCACATATTACTAAAATAATAACTAACTTATATCACATCCCTCACATATCTCAATATAATAACTACCCTTATTTCACATCATTCACACCTTTTAATAAAAAATATCTCTATTCAAATTTAATTTTAACCTTCTTAAATTTAACCTTACAAACAAACAGACCCTAAATAGTAATTAAATCAAAACAAGATTTCATAAGAGTGCACCAAATAATCCAACCCAAAATCTACAACAACAACAACAACAACAACCAAGCCTTAATCCCACTAGGTGGGGTCGGCTACATGAATCCTTTGTTTCCAATGCGCTCTATCAGTTACCAAATTCTTATCTAAGTTTAAGTAATTAAGATCACTCCTTATAGTTTCTTGCCATGTCTTCTTTGGTCTCCCTCTTCCTCTTTGTACATGGGCAAAATTCAATAACTCAATTTTTCTAACTGGAGCTTCAATTGGCCTACGATTTAGATGTCCAAACCATCG
>JAEMOT010002462.1:129427-216724 GCA_019297695.1 Apostasia ramifera | reverse complement strand
CTCTCACTTTCTTTCAGAAACTCAACAGACAGGAAGGATAGAATGCGAAGCGGCAGGCTCCGCTCCCATCTTATCCATGCAAGCCTTGGGCAGCGCGTCCACCTTCGCGACGGTTCGCATTCCAGGACCCATATTAAATATTCGCGCCCTGACAATGCGGGGGGCTGATGTTAACATGTGGTTCCTGCGCTGCATCCTGACCGAACACGTGGCGCCTGTCAGGTTTGTACTTGATTGATTTGATTTGCTGACTCAACTTCAGGTTTTGCAGGATCCCTGACCCAGGTCAAGCATCGGGCACGAGGTCTTAGTCAAAACTCGCCCTCGACGATCCAGGGTCAACCTCCGTAACCTCGGGCACGAGGGTACGAGGTAACGCCTGTCACGATCAACTTCACCTAACCACGCCGCTCTCCGTACGGGCACTCTCTCCAAAAGGAGGTACCAGCATTTAAAGTCATCATCTTCCTCGTACAGCTGCGGACATCCCCAGCAACAGACAAAACGGCGAGCAGGGACTGCCCATCACCTTTTCTCCGGAAAACCAGGGTGGAGCTGCACACGCCACATAGCTATAAAAACCACTGAACAGTCCTCCCAAAAGGGAGACGGAGATACACAGAGGGATATGCACAATAACAAAAAGAACAGATAGAGAGAAACAAAAAAGAGCGGGACTCTCTCTCGTCAGGAGGGTCTTTCTTTTGATTGTAACAGTACTCCGGCTGAGGAGCTCCTGACTTCTTCTTCTTCCTCTTCTCCTTCCTCTTCCTCTTCTACTCTTAAAAGAAAAAGCATTGTACAGCCTTCATGGCTATCCCTTTTTCCCATTAGTGAAACTTCTTCGCTGACCGACCGGTGGACGTAGGGGATTTCCTCCCTGAACCACCTTAAATCCCTGTATGCTTTTCTGGTTGTTTCGGATTAATCTTCTCCCTGAGCCTCCATTAACAGGTTCGCCCTCCTCTTGCGCGCCGCCGTCTCCCGGAACTCTCTTTCTTTGGTGTTTCTCGGGATCCACATATCCTACGTCAACACAACTCATTTCTATGATCAAGCTGCAGCTCAACAAAGTGTCAGCTCTACTCTTTCCTCACATTTTTGATTAGTACTTCAGTATCTTAACATTGATCATGCTCAAAAATTTTTATTGGCTACTTCATTGTTAAGTTATGATTAGTTTTTTTCACCAACTGAGTACCGTATCTTTCTTTATTATTACTTATTGATACAATAATATCCTCTGTGTCTCATTAAACTCTTAGATATATGGGGGCATTATACTGTTCATTCTGCCTCTAATCTTAGTTATATTTTTTCGATATGATGTGATACATAATGTAATGATTATTTTTCTTGAACATTCTGAGGTGCAATTTTGTCATGAGTTTCTGTTTACTTTTCATATATCTAATTATCACTTTATACTTCCTATTAATATTAGTGTTAGTTTATAATTGATCTAAGGATACTGATCACTGTCTTGACATTATAAGTATTTTATTATTGACATTTGTTGCTGTTGTTATCATAGATGGTTCTTTCAATAGGGAAGCTGCTTGTTGTGGTGTTGATCATAAAATTGAAAAATAAAAAATATTTTGTGACTTATTAAATTTACAGTGTTGATTTTTAGCTTTTCGTGTTTGATGATTTTAATTATTTGGCTTTTAAAATTTTTTTCTGATACATATATATTTTTGGAATGAAAATTAATTTATGGGCAGCCTAGTAGCCGCTCTATTTATTTTTTATCATGATGAATTAGTTATTTAAAAAAATATTAATTTGTGTTTGTATCAGAAGCTTTTTTTTTAAATACAAAACTGAAAGAAAAATAATGAATACTTAAATTGTATGTTTTTTGTTTTAAAAAAAAATTGTATATTGTTTATATTGCACCCAGCATAATTTTTAAAAAATTAATTAATAATTTTATTTTATACATATAAAAATTATTATTCTTACATTAGTTCTTAAAGTGAAATTTAATATCCTATTAATTAAAATTAAATAATGATTACTTAAATTGTATGTTTTTTGCTTTAAAAAAAAAATTGTACACTAGCATGATTTTTTTAAAAATTAATTAATAATTTTATTTTATACATATAAAAATTATTATTCTTACATTAATTCTTAAAGTGAAATTTATTATCTTATTAATTAAAATTAAATAATGAATACTTAAATTGTATGTCTTTTGTCTTCAAAAAAAAATTGTATATTGTTTATATTGCAGTCAGCATAATTTTTAAAAAATTAATTAATAATTTTATTTTGTACATATAAAAATTATTATTCTTACATTAATTCTTAAAGTGAAGTTTATTATACTATTAATTAAAATTAAATATTACTTGTAGATTTGACACAATCATTATTTTTTATCACTATATTATCGGAGGAAAAATAATTATATATTTAAATGTATACATTTATATTTAGGTATAACTGCATATACACCTATTCATACATTTATAAATATAAATATACATATGCACATATATTTATTTATGAAAAATTATATAATAATATAAATATAATTATTAACAATGGTGTGTGATTTATAGTATTTAGCTAATCATGATGTGCAGTTTGTAATATTTGAGATTTAAGAGTAAAATATATAATATTTATGAAGTATAGTATTATGTATGTAATATATATATATATAATTACGTATAAACATTAATCTATATATGTATTTATGCGTATGCACTTAGGCCCTGTTTGGCGCGAGGACTAAATCAGAACCAAATTAGGACCAAAATAATACTAATTTAAAAAACAATAATAATAATAATAAATAAAAATTTTAATCATTCTACACAAATTCTAATATAAAAAAAATATTATTTTACTTCACATACTCAATAATTTTATTTTACATCCCATACCAAAATACTCGATTCGAATATTTTGATCTAGGATGTGAAATAAAGTATATATCTTTATTAAAAATTATTGAGTATGTGAAGTAAAATAATATTTTTCTATATTAGAATTTGTGTAAAATGATTAAAAATTTTTATTTATTATTATTATTATTATTATTATTTTTTAAATTAGTATTAATTTGGTCCTGATTTGATCTTCGCACTAAACAGCGCTTTAAATTTATGTTGGGATGCACATATATGTTTATTTACATATTTTTGTATATATTATTAGATATAATTATATTTATTTATTTGTTTGGGTATATATATGTTATTATATATATATATATATATATACATATATAGGATAAAAGTGTATTTGAGTATTTGCATATGCACACAAAGGACATAAGTCGGGTTGTGGAAATTAATTTTGTGTAAAGAAAAAAAAATAATGCAAACTTTAAGATCTTCTGAGAACTTGATAAATGCAAAAAATACAAGACGGAACTCTTTCGTAAGATTAACATATGTTATTAAGAGTCTATCAAGTATATACGAAAATTTTTTGCTTCCAACACTTTCTCTATCATTTAATTATTTGCGAGTTACAAGAGTGAAGAGATTTATTACTTTGAGAACTTATTTTATTTATAAGTTACATTAGGCTTTATATCATTCTCATGATTAAGGAGAAATCTCCAAAATAGAACTTGAAATGGCAAAAAAAAAATGATTAGAGCATTTAGTTGTGAGATTAAACTATGCATTTACTACAAATTTGAACAACCAAGATTTTCATATAAAGATTAAACTATTCAATTAGAGCACCATTTTTCTATTGAAAAGACTTAAAAATAGTTCAAAGAATGAATCATTCTATATAATTTTTCTCATAGCTAATCGGACTGTCTGTTTATGACAAATAGACCATTCAAGAAAATCTTAAACATTCAAATTATGAAATTTAATATATAATTAAATTTTTTATGCTACCGTATCATTGATTTGTTTGGCAAAAGTCTCCAAATGCTTCAAACTATAATAAAACTCACCTTAGCTTTTCGGCGGGTGGCTCTAGAAGTGGTGAAGTTGGGCAAATAAAGCATAGGGAACGAAGCTGGAGGAAGATTCTATTATCGTCAGAAAGAACATTCTTCTTTCTCTAAATAAAGTTGCAAGAAACTGTATATTGTCTAAGCTTTTTAGTTTTTTAAGTGCCTTTAAGACATATAAAATTATACTTTATAGTCATTTTTATTTGTACATTTAATATTATAAGATAGAATAAAAGTATGACTTTTCAATAAATTTTTACATAATCTTTAGTGAAAATTAAAATTATTATATTTGATATACTTATTTTATTTTTTATAATATTTTAGGCTTAGGCTAAGTTTTAAAAAAAAATTAATTATTTTTTAAATTTTTGTTTCACATTTTATGTAAATTCTAACTTAAAAATTAACTTATTTTATATTTTATATAATTTTTAATATTAAAAATTAATTTTATTCCACATTCACTAAAAAAAAAAAAATATCAAAATAACTTCATTCATATTGTACTATTAAATTAATTTATTATCCCTTTTCCCAAGAACAATTCAAAATAATCCCAAAATTTATAATTATAAGATAAAATCTTTTTTTTTCTTATGGAAGATGAGACCTAATATTACTTATGTGAGCAAATTTCAAACAACATCACCGGTTCGTTAAAATTCTTCATTTGAGTCCATTTTTTTTTGTGGTCTTCATTTCTTTTTATTCAATGCATTATGAATCCAAACTTAATAACATTAAATAGCAACTTTGATATTATAA
This sequence comes from Apostasia ramifera, assembly GCA_019297695.1. Taxonomy (NCBI): domain Eukaryota; kingdom Viridiplantae; phylum Streptophyta; class Magnoliopsida; order Asparagales; family Orchidaceae; genus Apostasia; species Apostasia ramifera. The sequence goes on along the minus strand of JAEMOT010002462.1, from coordinate 212,016 downwards.
TAAAATAATACTACACACAAAAATCAGGAGTCTCTTACATAAACATTAGAGGCATCTACCTAAAAGACATTTTAAATACAAAAAATAATATATTTTATCATCAAAAATAAAATATTATATATATCATATCAAACAAAATATTAATTTATATATCATAAATTACTTTAACACGCTAAACTTTAATTCTTAAAACTTAAGCTTTAATATTACACTCTAAATACTATTTATTTCGTAAATTAACTATATATAAAATTTATTTTAAACTTAATTTAGTGAGACTTATGAATTACACATACAAAAATAAAATCTATAAAAATACATTAATAATTTAAAATTTTCCCAAAAATATTATGTAAAATATATAATTTTGTAAAATTTTAATGTGATATATATAATATTTTATTTTCAATAGTAAAATATATAATTTTTGTTAATTATCATGTACTTCATATAAATCTCTCATTTATTCTAAACTTAATTGTAAAAAATCAACCATCATGTTCATAGTTAAAATCAAAATTGAAATTAAAAACAGAATAAAAAAATAAATTGAAATTAAAAAATAGCATTTTAGATAAATTAAAATTAATCAAAAGATCTATCTCAAAATAAGATTTTTTTTTTGACAATTTAAACTAAGATTTCTACAATTTCATAAAAATATTTCTAAAAAATGGCCTGAAAAAATGAGCTAAAAGCTTCACCATCTTTTATGTGAGTGAGATGTAAATTATTGTTTTAATATTAAATTTACATAAAATGTAAAATAAAATATATTTTTTATATTAAAATTATGTTAATAAGTTTTTGAATTAAACTCCAGGTAATTTTACATTAAAATTTTCTAGCACAAACAATAATTAAATTAAATATTATCAAGCATTAATTTATGTTTCATATATTTTATAAATATTTGTAATTTTAAATCCAAAATTTGTTTGTGGGTTATTTTTTTTTTAGAAAAAAAAATAATACATAGTTATATTTGATGTGATATTCTTATTTTCATATTTATAAAATATTTAAAATAAATTTTATTTTATTTAATATATATATATATAATGTAAACGTAGTTATATTTTGTTTTAAAATTTATATAAAAATTGACATTTATTGCATTATTTTACTTCGAATTTAAAATAATATTAATTTAAAATATATTTAAGATATTTATGAAAAATATATTAATTAATTGTTTATGTATTTTTATTTTTTTATTTTAAGGAATTGTTTATGTATTTCATGGTCCGCGTGCTCGCAATTCGCAAATCCACGCGGCGAAGCTGCGGAGAAAGCCACTTGACGTCGGGGATACGGGATACCACAGTAATTCAATTATCATTGAAGGTCTTTCACGTCATTTTGCTACAGTTTCTGGTCCGGGTCTTGTCTTTAACCTTCCATTAAGGGACCCAAAACAAAACTCAAAACTGAGACCAGTGTTGGCAAGTACTGAGCGTTATCTGGTACGTTTATTGGTCCTTTTCTTGAGTGCAAATAGCCCTGGGTCAATCCTTATTTTGACAGCAGCTATTAATTATCTTTGGTTGGAGTAAACAAAAATAATTTTAAAAACTTTATAAATTTTTTTTAAAAAAATATGTATTATGTAAATTATAGTGAATTAGTTGTATTCAAAAATATATTAAATGTAAAATAAAAAAAATTTAATATTAAAAATTATGTAAAATATGATATAAAATATTATTTTATAGGGAGCTATTATTTATACTATATTAAAAGCTTAGATGATTTAATTGTACAGATGGTATGGCTCTCCCATACCTCTTTAAGATGAGGTGAGGGTCACCAGCAAGAACTTATGCGCATAAGTTCTTGCCAAATTGTTTACTTTGGCTTCTTTGACACGGGTTGCTCAGCCAAGAGTATTTGATCTAGGATTAGTCTGCCACTGCTGTACGCAGCACGTGAGGTCCCAATGCTTACTCTACGTGTACGCCTTAGATGTATTAGTGTGAATCCAAATGTAATACTATTAAATTAAATTTTTTAAGTCCTAATAGATCGAATAGCATAGATCGAGCTTGATGTATTAATTTTAATTATGAATGATAATTTTTTTTAAAATTATCTATTTTTAATTATTTTTGATATGCTATGACTTGCATATCAAAAAGTATAATAACATATAAATTAACGATTTAAACTATCAAATACTCCTCTTCAGTTGTATATTATTATATATCTAATACATTATTTTATTTGTAAAATCTTATTTTTTTTAAATAATAAAAATATATATTCTAGATTTCTGTGATATAATCTTTTTCCATTTAAATCATTTTTAATTGATTTGATTAAATTTACCCTAAATTTATTATTTAAAAAAATAAAAATATATATTTAAATTTTATAAATATATTTAGATATTTTTAATCACTATTTTAATTCTATTTTTTATTTTGTAATATTTTAATCTGTAATTAACAATTTAATTTTTTTTAAAATCCTTTTAAAATAATAGCTTAACATTATAATGAAATTTATCAAAAAAAAATATATGAAAAAAAATTTTGGGCAACCGGGATGCGCATGTTTTAATAATTTGCTTTATAATTTATATAAATATAAATATTATAATATTGGAATCGAATTATCCATGTAAAAAAAATTCGGAATTATCGATGGTCACTCATAATTACCTGCCTCATGTTGGCCCATGAAGAAGTTGGGTGTAAGTTTGGGTCATGTTTGAGTGGCGGAGAGACTTTCCTTTGTTTTGACTGCCGGTAAGACCTCTGGTGCTGGAATAAAGGGTGATCAAAAGAATAAATGAACAAGCGCTCAGCATCTCTCTCTGCAATCGCATAGATCAGAGGAAGAAGACGAACAGCTCGAGAAGCAGGGGTGAGGCGTCGGGCTCTTGTGTGATTGGCTCAGCTGATGCAGTTTCCTGCCTCAATACGTTATTTGATAGAGTAAGGATTCGGTATGCAAGCTCGCCTTTTTTTTTAGCTTGGATGCGAAGATGTGCAAATTTCTGCCATCCCTTTTCTATTTGATGTTAATCTCGGTCGGTATTTGGGTATTTTCTGGTTTAGATCTTGGATATTTGAACTTCTCTGAAGCTTGATTCGTTAAATTACTGCTTTAGCAAGCAAATAGATCTGCAAAAGTTGATTTTTTTTAGTTTTCTTTCTTTAGATGCGGTAGGGATTGTACTGCAGAAGCTTAGATCTTCTAGGTTATTAGCTGTTTAGCTTCAGAATGTTTCTTTTTGGTGTAAGTAACTTCTATTTTAGCATTTGCGCTTGGGTTCATGCAGGTTGTGGGAGATAAGGAAAGCATATCCATCGAATATTCCCAAGCCAGTAAAGCTTGTCATGTTTACATTAAGTTAGGGACAAATTGCAAGGTTTTGTTTTATGGAAATTCAGGAGTGAAGCAGTAGGTTTTGCATTCTCTGCAGCTAATACCGTAAGGTTATAAATTTGCCATTTAAGGGCTTTTTGCTCCAAAGACTACTTTGGTCATGCCTAAAACTAAAATATTTCATTCATTAAAGATATGAAATAAAGTTAATAGTTTTATTAAAAATGATTGAGAATGTGAAATAAAATAAATTTTTTTATATTGAAGTTTGTGAAGGATGTGATAAAAATTTATTTTATTTATTATTATTATTATTATGTTACTCAAGTACTATTTTGGTTTTGGGTATGACCAAAGTGTTCTTGAGCCCAAATAGGCTCAGTGTTGATTTTCTAAGCTGCTGTTGTGCTTAAGATGAATGTTTGGTAGTCAAATTTATTTATTTATTTATTTTTTAACTTGTTCAATATAAGTATATAACACTGATAAACAACAACAATTAACACGAGTTGTACAAACTAGTTGGCGACTTCTACATGAATTTTTCTTCTCAGTTCAGCTCTATTATTGAATATACTTACTAATATGTGCTTTAAAAATATGCTGAAATGTGATAAAAGATGATAAGATGGCCACAGCGAATGTTAAGATTATTTGAAGCAACTTCATCAAGGAATTATTGTGTTTTATGCCTAAGCTTACTTTCCCAATACTTGAAATTAATTTGAAGGGTCATACTTCTTTTTTATGTGTTTTTTCTTTGCGAAAAAACTTCTATTTTGTTAATTGATAGAGTGCAATGAAAACAGAAAATTCATGTAGCCGACTCCACCTAGTAGGATAAAGGCTTGGTGGTGGTTAATGTTGTTGTAGAAGATCTTCTTTTTTAATGGGCTGTGGACGAGTTTTCCATTGATATTGTTTTTGGGTTGGATGGTGCTTGTACCTTTATGATTTATGCAATTTATTGGACAAATGTTCTAGCTCATTTTCTCATTTCTATGTCTTTTTTTCTTGTGAAGTTGTGGGTATGACCTACACTAAATAATAGAGGTCAAATTCATCTGATCTCTTACTTTTTCTTGTTCTGGCTAATCTTTCATCCTATGTAAACAAGTACAAGATTTTCAGCTTCTTTCTGCTTCCTTTCCTCGGAGTTTCTTCTAATTCAAAATCTTGACAGGTTATGACAACTGCGGGAACTGCAGTTGTATATCTGAAGAGTCTCTTTCAGTAAAAATGGCCTCAGTGAGTGTGGTGTCATCTTCTGGATTGAAATATTCAAGCAGCAACAATGTTGCTATGGATAGACTTCCCGAAGAGATGAATGATATGAAAATTAGAGATGAAAAGGTAATAAATTTTACAAACTTCAATATGTTTATGCAGCATAATATGCTGTCATGGCCTTTTATTTATCAATCTATGCAGGAAGTCGAGGCAACAGTAATTGATGGGAATGGCACAGAGACTGGTCATATTATTGTAACCACCATAGGTGGTCGAAATGGGCAGCCTAAACAGGTGATTCTTCTTATATAGAGCAACACAATTTGAAATACATGCGACATATTTTTTTCTGTGAAATAGCTCAAAAATCAAACTGCGTTTTTACCTTTTTTTAAAAAAAAAAGGTTTGATAGTTTTCAGGGATGCATCATGGTGATATTTTGTAGGGAACTGAATTGAGTTAGCTTCAAAGGAGCTGATTATTGCCATGCCACTTTGAACGTCTCATATGTGCTTATGATGTCATATATTCTCTTTGAAGCTCTTTGTTCTCTTGACAGACCATTAGCTACATGGCTGAGCGTGCTGTCGGGCATGGGTCATTTGGAGTTGTTTTCCAGGTCTGTTAACATAGCTCTCCTGCCGTTGTCTTGTGGCTCATTTATGAAAGATATATACATACATACTTATATGAACTGTATCATTTCAATCTTCTATGATGGGTAGGCCAAATGTTTGGAGACTGGCGAAACTGTGGCAATTAAGAAAGTTTTGCAGGACAAGAGGTACAAGAACCGTGAGCTGCAGACCATGAGGCTCCTTGATCATCCAAATGTTGTGTCATTGAAGCATTGCTTCTTTTCAACAACTGACAAGGATGAACTGTTTCTTAACTTAGTCCTTGAATATGTTCCGGAAACTCTTCACCGTGTTATTAAGCACTATAACAAGATGAACCAGCGGATACCACTGATATATGTGAAGCTCTATACGTACCAGGTGTGGAATCTTTCTTATTTCTCATTCATTTTATTTTATCTGCTGAAGCCGTGCACTGTGATCCTGTTTGCTATAGTTATTCTTAGTTTAACATGTGTGATTTTATGTCAATGAACTCTGATTTATGTTCCAATATGTTGCCAGATTTGCAGGGCATTGGCTTATATTCATGGCGGCATAGGGGTTTGCCACAGGGACATCAAACCCCAAAACCTTCTGGTATGTGCCCTCATGATTCAGTAAAGTGTTATATGAGGGATCAAACCCTAATATCCCGTATAGGTTTATATTGATGATAAACATAACCACCTTCATATGTCGAACTATTACAAGATACTCCATAATACTCTCTCAAGCTAGTGTATGTATGTCACACATACCCAACTTGTTACAATATATTTTACTACCTTTCACTGACTCAATAATCATGCCAGTCAATTGATAATTAGGACTAACGAAGGTCTTTATCTTCTTGTTTAATTGTTTTTGTAACTGACTTGTAGGCATAATTTTTTGTTCTGTTTGAACTGGCCATCTTCAGTTCTTAGGGTAATCTTTCTTAGACTTGTTTGGTTGACTGCTTGGCCAAACTTTTATTTTCTGCTCAATCCCTTAATATTAACCATGGCTCATGAATGCCTTCTTTTGATTCAAATATTTGAAGTATGAAAGAAACTGCTGAAGTTTGGGTCTTTTTAAGCTCGTCTTGAATGAACAATAGCACTTTTTACTTTTGAGTCTGTGAATCTTCCTTGCTTCCCCTCAGGTGTATGTATCCGTAGTAATCTAATGATACAGATGGGCAATCCTATTTAAGAACATAGAGCAGTTAGTCAAACACGTATTTTTGTTGGCAAGCACTTGACAGTTACAAAAGTCTCTAAAGGATGAATTATTTTTTATCTCCCCTTTTTTCTTATAAGCTTTCCTTAATAGTTGTTAAGTCGAAAGATTATTTCCCATTGGTGCAGTCAAACTTGGCCATGCGTCTATAATTTGTGTTGACATTCTTACCACTTGAGAGCTAGTGCTAACACTCATATTTAACAGGTGAATCCTCATACTCACCAGCTGAAATTATGCGACTTCGGTAGTGCAAAAGTTCTGGTAAACGCTGTAATCCTTGGCAATGTTATTCTTTTTCCTGAATAGGTTTGCACATTTTTCTTTACAATTTCTGCTTTCGAGCAGGTCAAAGGGGAGCCAAATATATCGTACATTTGTTCTAGATACTATAGAGCTCCCGAGCTCATATTTGGTGCAACCGAGTATACAACAGCAATTGATATCTGGTCTGCTGGTTGTGTTCTTGCTGAACTTCTCCTAGGACAGGTGACAATACCAACACTAGTTGGAAAATGTAGGTATCCTATTAACTTACTAAAACTAACTTCTATCTGCCATTTGCAGCCCCTGTTTCCTGGTGAAAGTGGAGTAGACCAGCTTGTAGAGATAATTAAGGTAAAATGAACTGCGTAATTGGTGGTTGACTTGTTTCTCATTCTTTGATTAAATAATCTTAACTGCTTTCCACCTTAGGTTTTAGGTACCCCAACAAGGGAAGAAATCAAATGCATGAATCCTAATTATAATGAATTCAAATTCCCTCAAATCAAGGCTCACCCATGGCATAAGGTAATTTGCACCTTTATTTCATACTTATTGCCCTTCTCTTCTTCTCACATCATGTATTAGATGTTTAGTACCTCTTAAAATGTTGCCAGATATTTCATAAAAGAATGCCGCATGAAGCTGTTGATTTGGTCTCTAGACTTCTTCAATATTCCCCAAATCTCCGTTGCACTGCTGTGAGTATATGCAAGACATTTTTTTTCAATATTACATCATCATTGTAAATCATTTGGTTTCTATTGGGTAAGAATAGTGTGGGAGATCACACTCACATTGGAAGACTGAGCTTAAGTGAAACTTCGATAAATCAAAGATTCAAAGAATCAAACATACAACTTCATAACATAATTCAAAAAGCAAAATTGTAAAGCGGAGAGAGAAGTGAACACACAGATTTACGGAAAAAACCGTAGAGGGCAAATGAAAAAAGCTTCACTATTCAAAAGTAAAAAAGATTACAAAAGCAGGTTACATAGTCTGTAACAATGAGTAGAACTCTCCCACACAACTTCAATCCTACAAATAGAGAAGTTCAAACACAACATATTAATGAACCTCAATCTTAGTCCAAAATCCTAAAATGCCTATGTTAGTTACTGACAAGTGGTTATTATACTTTATGTCGTTGCTTTCTGAAGTCACGATGAAGATGAAGAAATATAATTGAAGTCCGCTATGATGAAAAACATCGATGAAATCTATGAGGAACTTCTTATAGACATGCTATAGTTTAGAAAGCTAATATACTTTGAAAAGTTTATCCTTTTGACTTCCATGAGTTTTGACTATCAACTAATTGTCTTCTAGAAATAACTTCACGTAGCCTTGCTATTGAAGAAGCTTAATTTCATCAAAAAAGGACGTCCTAGAATTCAAGCCACAATTAATAATTCTCCCCCTTGACGAATGATTTTAATAAAGTTATTTTTTGCTCTCAAATTTCCAAACCCATTTCATCGAGAAATGAAGATCAAATCAGAGCACTGCTCAAACTTCGAAGTCGACTAACTTTGTTAACATATTTAATCACAATATTCTTAACCAGTATCTCCCCTAGAGTAATTATCTCTCGTACAAAGTGGTCATTGATCTCAATATGTTTCAATCTGCCATGAAAGCCTTTGTAATTGCCATGTGTTTTGTTTCAGTAGTGGACAAAGCCATTGTGTGCTATAATGAAGATCGCCAATTAACTACAATTCCTTTGAGAGTGAAGACGGAACATAAGTGTTCTCTTGTCAAGGTTCTGGCATGGTTAGAATCAACATAATCGGCTATACTTAAATTATTCTCCCCAACTTGAAAACATGTGCCTATAATACCATGAAGATGCCTCATAATCTATTTAATAGCTTCCCAATGTTTTTTCTTAGTTATGACATGTATCTACTAACAACACTAATTACATGTGGCAAGTGCATATCATTGCATACATTAGGCTAGGAGCTACACTTGCATATGTAACATTCTTCACACGTTCCTTCTATCTTTGATATCAGTTTAGCTGAGAGTTGAAAACAAAAGTGGCTTGGATTTTTTTCATTTTGAGTTTGTCTTAAGACTTTCAAACAACATGTCTACGTAGAGGAGTAAATAGACGTGCGAATTGTCTAGCAACTTCTTAAAATAAACACAGTTATTGAAATTTGATCTCGAAAAATCATGGCCGAGTATATAAGAGTCAAAGCTCTATACCATTGAAGAGTGGAGTCTATTTCAAGCCATATTAAAATTCAACTGACCAACTTGGGTTTCCATGCATCTGACCACAAATTCCTCGGGTGGTAGTTGTATATTAAATCTCCGGATTTAACATCATGTGACAGGCCTTAATTGGTCCAAGCCCATTATATATTATGATCAAATCACAATAATGTAAAGTGAGTGGTAATTCATGTACCTATATTTGAAAGTATAATCAATAGATTAATCTTTGTAGTATACAAATTATTTTCAGGATATAATTTTATGATGACTAAAAATTAATCCATCTTACAAAATTAACAATTCAAAGGTAATTGAAATCAATTTAGGGCAAAAATTAGTTTTCAATAAATCAAAAATGATGCAACAGGAAATGGGGTCCTCATAATATTGACCAGTAGTGATTAACTTGCATTCAACAATGTAAATGTGCAGAGTATGGCAATTTCAAGTAAGTCCTAAAAGAACAAATATTTTAATTGAAATTCAAGTAGCCAAGTTAATTTAATGCATTGACATTTGTGCCTTGATGGGGAAAGATTTTGACACAGATCATTCGGCCCCGTTTGTTTACAAGTTGAAAATTAACCTGGTTTAATTTTAACCAGATATATCACATCACACATAAAATTTAATATTAAAAATTAATTTTATTTCACATCCTACACACATTACTAAAATAATAACTAACTTATATCACATCCCTTACATATCCCAACATAATAACTAACTTTATTTCACATCATTCACAATTTTCAATAAAAAAATATCTTTATCTAAGTTTAATTTTAACCTTGTTAAATTTAACCTTACAAACAAACAGGCCTTTCATGTTTAGGCCTAGGGAAGATCACGTGCTGAACGGGGTGATTGGGTTTGGCGCTTTGTATGGGGTATAGCTTGAGCCGAGAAGCCTTTGTGCCGGGCTTGCCGAGGACAACGTTAGGTGTGGGATGCTCTGGTGCATGCTGTCACGGCGAGGGAGTAGGAGTAGCGCTATAGCGAAGCAACTAACTAAAGGGGAGTGCTGAGACTTGGCCTAGGGTGTAGAGAGGGTGTGGTTGGGGATGTTGTGGGTATCGAGATGGTGATGCGGGACGAAGGCACGAATGGCGTGATGGCCGCTGGGAGGTGGAAATGGCAACGTGCGGTGACTTTGTAGAAGAAATGACACGGCAAGGCGACGTTCACAGGGGATCAACGTGCGGAGGGTGGAAAGGGGAAAAATGCTAATTGTGCACAGGGATCAGTATGTGGAGGTTGGAATTGGGAAAGATGCTTAAAGAGAGATTGGGATCGAGGGAGCAAGTTCAAAAATAGTCCGTGTTGCAATTTATCTACCATGCAAAGTTAAACTAGCTTTGTGTGTGCGGAGGAGCAGAGCATTAGCTTTTAGGGCGATTAACATCTGAGTCATTATCTACTAACTTAACGGTTCACGACAATTATTTGCGAATATTTTGCGAACTCTTCTTCCTGATCACTTTCATGTAGTTCTGCTTGTGTTAATTCTGTTTACGCGCTTCTTATTCTCAATGAAGCTAGAGGCGTTAATTCATCCTTTCTTTGACGAGCTTCGCGACCCAAATACCCGGTTACCTAATGGGCGATTCCTTCCCCCACTGTTTAACTTCAAGCCTCATGGTATGCCCCATTCTACTTTCTCTGATTGTTTGCAAAAAATGTAATGTATTCCTGACTTGAAACTAAATGTTTGACAGAGTTGAAGGGAGTTCCAATGGATCTCTTGGTGAAACTCATTCCAGAGCATGCAAAGAAGCAATGTGCATTCCTTGGGCTGTAGGTTTACTCGATCCGAGTAATTTTAGCAAATAGCTTATGTATGTTTCTGTAGGGGTAAATCATATGTAGCTATCTTATTGAACTTTCACCCCATTGTTGCTTTTATTGTTCTTTGAGGAAGCTGTGTTGTTGTATTTTCTGCCTTATGTGTAAAGAATGTTCAAAATTTATGCTTCAAAAGTTTATTTCTTATATATATATCTGATTTGCTTCAGTTCTTTTATGGCATGAGAATGGTGTTTATTTTTGTTTAATCCCACAATAAGTTCTATTTGAGCTGAGCTCTTCACTTTTTTTTTTTTTTAGCTGAGGAGGTTTCAGCTTCAATTTCTTTTTGGCAGCATTCTCAAGTAGTTTAACATCTAAAAATATATCCTTAAAAGTTAATTTAAAAATTGAATGCTTATTAGTGTGGGATTTGAGAGAAATTATTGCGTCTTTTAGGGCAACCGATCAATTATTCATTAGCCTATAAGCGTGTGCGACGCACGTGTTAGTAAATATTTGTTGTTTTTTGCTTAGTTTGATGTTTAGTATGATATTTAGTATGAATTTTTTTAATTTAGTTTGGAGTCAAGTAAAAAAAATTTATATTAATGCACGTGCGATGCACGTAATATAGTAATATTTGTTGTCTTTTGCTTAGTTCGATGTTTAGTATGATATTTAGTATGAATTTTTTTAGTTTAGTTTGGAGTCGAGTAAACAAAATTCATATTAGTGAAAACAATAAATAGAATTACTATGCTATTTGAGGCCTCGCACCCTGTGTGGCTTCGACTAGTGAGTTGGTGTTGACTCGAGAAAACTCGATAATTTCTTGAAATTTGGGTGCCATTATTTTTGCATTTCAAAATAGTAGGAATTGATGAAGGATGGATTTTTTGAAATTTGAGATATTGGAATGCCGTTATGTTCTAGTTTATATTTTAAAAATTAGGGGTGTTTGTTAATATCTCAATACTCAAAAATTAGCTCGAAATTGAATCAAATCGATAAATTTGAATTGGGTTTAAATTTATTTGGATTAGTTTTGGGTTTTAAAATATTTAAAACTAATTATATATGGTTCGATTTTTGGATTTATGCATGAATTTGGTAGAATAGAAACAACTCAGTTTAAATAAATGATAAAATACAAAATTTTAAAATAATTTGTAGTAATCAATCTTATTTATTTATTTTTTTAATTTGATTCAAAAAAAAAAATCATTGAAATCGCATTTTGAGATTTTTATTTTAAATTTATAATTAAATTTTTAGTTATTCATTTATCAATTAATTAAATTTAAATTCAAGTCACTTTTACAATCATATTATATATATATATTGTCTTATTAAAACAAATTAAATTTAAACATTTTTATTATAATATTTAATAGCAAATTTACGTATCACATTAAAAATTATTTATCGGACTCGACTTAACCCAGACTCGATGGGAGCCCAATGATTCGAGTTTAAGTTGCTTTTATAGATGCATGGATCGGATTTGAGTTTATTTATTTGTGGAATTGATTCGACTTAAATTACTAATGCACACTCCTATTAAAATTGAGGTGAACCTCCATTGTAAAAGTTATGTAAATGTGTTTTTTTTTTTCTTTTGATAGGAATAAATGTGTTGTTTTTGTTTATTCTCTGCCATGCAATTCTCATTAATGTCTTTGTGGTAGGAAAATATTAAATAGAATCACAATTTCAAAATTATTTTAATAGGATTAGATTAATATTTTAATTAATTTTTTTTTGAATTTTGATTAATTTAAATTTTTTATTATTATTTGAAAAAAATAGTATTTAAATTGAAGAGATAATTACATTGAGATCCTTTAGTTTAATGCTTAATAACGCATATGTGTATATTTTTAAAATTATAACAATGTGTCTCTGAGTTTTAATAAATTATCAAATGAGTCTTTTTTTAATTTTTTATTATTAATTTTTTTAAAATTACTATTATACCCCTTCCCCTCTCTCTCCTCCCGATCCCGCGCACCATGAGACCGCGCAGCCGCCGGTGGGTCGCACTGTCGCTCGTGCACGTGGATTGGGAGGAGAGAGGCGGTGTCACATCCTGAAATTTTGAAGTCAAAAGAAATTGAAATATAAGCTGATTTTAGGTTTAAAAATTAAAACTGATTTGGATTTAAAATGAAGGATTTTGGATCTGAAAATAATAATTTGGTATCTATGTATAAGAGGCTGGAAATAGAGGGACCAATTTGTAATTGTTCCATTAAACAGTAGGAACAGTGCAGCGGCGATTCGCTCGCGCCCGCCACCCTTTTCCGCGTGCGCCTGGAGAGAGAAATCTCTCTCTCTCTCTCTCTCTCTCTCTCTCTCTCTCTCTCTCTCTCCCCCGCTCGGTGCCGCACCCGCGACCCTCCGGAACCATCTCCGCCTTTCCGCCGAGCGCAAGAGCAGCAGCGGGTTGCTGCAGGAGGAAGAGGAGAAGAAGAAGAAGAAGAGGAGAAGAAGAAAGGAAAGAGAAGAAGAAAGAGAAAGAAAAGGAAAGCTCGTACGGATTTTCGAGCATTGTTTAACGATTAATCGGTAGGTAATCCTATCCCTAAAGTTAATTTTATTACATGTGAAAATGGATGAATGTTGTGAGGTTTTAGGAATTATGTTGTTATGTCTCGTATTCTGTTAATTGCGTTAGTAGATAATCCTTTCCCTAAAATTATTATTGTTATATTATTATTTGTGAAAATGAATGGGCGTTGTGAGAATGTAAGAATTATGTTATTATACCTTGTACACTGTATATGTTGTTATAAATGTATGAAATATGCTTGTCTGTGAGGTGATGTGGTACTAATGTATTTTTGTATACCAAGAACTGACGAGGGCGGAGAGTTTTCTACATATATGTTATTTCGATGAGGGCGGGGAGTGTACGCCAGGTGATGTCCTAAGAAGAAGGAATCACTGATACAAGGTGCGGCTTCCGTCAAGGCTTCTAGAATAACAAACTGTAGGAACTTTTGTCAGGCTTCTAGGTGAAAAGGTATGAAAATAATAGATCCACGTCACTGAACAGAATATTATTATATTGTGATGAAATTCAGTGTGTGCAATATTAAATGATGATAATTAATATGTATTTATGATATGGTATGTAATGCTATTTTGAGTAATGAGATGATAATTACATTCATGATTTAAAAGGCGATGATGAGTAAGACAGGTTTCTCACAAGCGGTCACACATGCCAACTCGAGCTTGATATGGCGCTACGGCGTCCAAAAACCCTTTTGGGCTGATGAGAAATGATTATGGCATTTGAGGTGATTGGTTGAGAAACCTGGGGCTCAGAGATATAAATAATGAAGTTATTATTTCTAATAAAGATGATTATAATATTGATAATAAAGGTTATTATTTTTAAGAATATCTTGCATATTGAATTGTTGCTGTAGAGATTAACTTTATTCCTGATTTGATTCTAAATACATGAGCTGTATTCTATCTGTATGCAGTGTTGAGTTGATTACTGTTTTATTTGGGATGTTGTTTTATCTACTGGGTCTGTATTAACAAGCTCCTGCCATTTTTGGTGGCAGGTGTGACACTAGTTGGATCACGGGACAAGGGTAAAGAAGTTGAAGGTATTTCTGAATTGTGATATATAATAATCTGAGTTGAGATAATACAAAAAAAAAAATGGAAAGAATATATTATTTTCTGGCGTCCAGGAAATCGGGACGTCACAGGCGGCCTCTCTCTCTCGTCCTGATCCCCACGCACGCGCTAGGCCTAGTGACCTGCCGGCAGCCGCGTGGTCGCCGTCCGGCCGCCGGTGGTTTGCACACGCCATATATGTAGCACTATTATTATATAAGAATCTTAATTAAATTCAAAGTTTAACGTCATTAAACTAAAACTCTAATTAATGCTTCACAAACCATAAATTCACTTCTAAAACTCACTATAAAAAGTGACACGGTGTGTTTTTAACAACATGATACAATTTTCTATTTGCCAAAATTTAAGTTTTTTTATCAACTTGACTTATTTATTTCTCAAAAATTAGTTTAATAAAAATAAAATCTTCTAATTTAAAGTTTTACTTTAACATATGAAGTGTATGATTTTACATTTGAAAATGCACATAAAAATATTTACATTACTCTTTTGTTCTTTGCAAAGAGTCTATAAAATTATTTTGTGTAAATATATAAATAGGTTTTTCAATTATAAATTATGTTTACTATAGAAAACTAGCTAAGATGCAAAAAAAAAAAAAAAAAAATCAATTTATGCTTAACTTGCTCAAACTTTAGCCTAATTTTTATAGTATATCACATGAATTTTATTCGTTTAGAAATAAAAGCAATTTTTTTTTTAAAATTCTTACAACTCACTCAAATAAATAAATAAAAATATATATATTTTTTTTCTTTAAATTATGATTTGGAGAGTGCATATGAATAGATTATGTTATAATAGAATCATAAAATTAATATACATAATAATACATATTCAAAATTGAATATATTTTTGATAACACACATTAAGTAAATTACAAAATTGGCTCAAAATTTAAAAAAATTTTCTTTGGACTTGAAGCTTATTTGCTTGAACTCTCAGTTCAACGTCAATCTACGTTTTGTCACGCTTTTTAAGTTCGTGTGCAATAATATTATTATTAAAAAAATTATGATTTTTTTAATCGAATCAAATTTATTAATTTGTAATTATTTTATTAAAATAATTACAAATAAAATACAAATTTTGTGCAACATGATTTGAATTGCCGACACTAAATTGGGCCACACATGAGGAGATCCACTTTAAAAGAATATGGTCCACCACAAATTTCCAAGGCTAACACCAAAGGGATTAAAAGTGGCTAATGTTTTTAATTAAATAATTATTTCAAATGATCATTTTTTTTATTTTTTTGATATTTATTTCAAATGATCATTAAATTTTATGTTAGTGACAGTAGACTTTTTTATATTTTAATATGAAAAAAAAAACTTAAATCTCTTCTTTGTGTTTTTAATTCTTTTATACAATTTCTTTTTGTTTGAATTCACCCCTTTGATCTCCACAATTTAACAATAGCAAATTTGCATAGTTATTTGTACTGGTTCATAAATTTTGAATCGTAATATTTATGCTCTATTTGATTGGAGTAAAAAAATAATAATTTGAAAAAAATTTATAATTTTTTTTAAATGTATATAATGCAGCATAAAGTGAGTTGGTTCAATTAAAAACTATGTTAGATGTAAAATAAAGTAATTATTTAATATTATGATTTGTGTAGGGTGAGATGTAAAATATTATTTTATTTAAAAAAAAAAATAAAATTTTTTGTTTAGCCTTTAATTCATGAGGTTTATAATTTATTACCTTTGGGTCCTCAACATCTTAATAGTTTGATGTTTGACCTAAATTAGGTGTAATATTACACATGATAGGACCACATGATAATAAATCTTCCAAAATTTGTTGAAATGATTCAAAACCAAATGAGTTATTTGGATGTTGGAATTGTGTGCGAGTTTAAATTGTGTATGTTTAGCAGTAGGATTGTGCATTCGGTCGGTTTAGCTAATCGAATTGAAAGAAATATTTGAATCCAGTTTTGAAATTTAATAAATCAGATCAATCAAATAAGACTATAAATCGAAAACAAAGCTAACCAAATAAAATTCGGTTAATTCTATTTGGTTCAGTTAAAATCATACTTTTTTCTTTATTTACTTATCTCCAAAAATTCAAAATTTTAAAATAATATATAATATAATAATACAAGTTTTCACAATCACAAAGGCTAAGTACATGACAAAAAATTAAATATTATAACTTAAAAAAATTAATAAATATTTCATATAATTTCAATAATATGATTTTTTTAGCTTTATTCAATGATATTATTGTATGATGGTAAGTGACATTTAGATTAATTCAATGGTTCGACTTTCAAATATAAGAAATCGAATTCAAATCATATGACTAAAAATATTCAATTACCAAACTATTAACTAAATTAAATCGATTAAATTTAATCGGTTCAGTTTAATTTTTCGATTTAATGTATTATTTTTATTATATTTATATTGCCATAAACCTATAATGAATTTGACTTTGAAATTTTGGATAAAAGAAAATTGAATTTGAGATAGAAATTTACGGAAATACCTATAACTCATTAAATTTATGTGCTTAGAACTATTATATGTTACACTTAAATATATTTATTTTTTAATTAATTTAATTTCTAAAATTAAATATTTACATATTATTTCAACATATAATATTTATGAACTAGGAAAAGATGTAGGTATTCATACCATTAAGCAAAAGAAAACTAAAAAGCATAGTTTATAATTATATATTTGAAATATAGAGAAATATATATAAAATAATTTTAAGAACTAATTAAATAAAAAATTATTATTTCAGGGTAAGTCAATGGCAATTTAGAGAATCACTCTTTTCAATCAATTTTCAAATAATAACAGAAAAATAGCTAGAAATTTTTATAATTCTCTTGTTTAAAAGTAATAGAGAATTTTTAATAACATACAATGAGGACTCCGAATTTAAAATATATTAACGTTCAGATTCATATTTTCAAAATTTTAACGACTGAAATATATTTTAAATTTCTTTATTATTAAATAATTTTTAAAATTCTAATTATATTCTTCTATTTTTTTTTTACGTTGGGAGGAGATAGTATAATTGTAATTTTTAAAAAATTAATAATAATTTTTTTTAAAAAAATAAAATTATTAAAATTTTAGAAATTAAGGACTTAAATATTAAAATTTTGAAATATAGGAGTGGATATTATTATATCTTAAATTTAAATATTTGAGTGTAATTTACCCAAAAATTTAACGCACACTCAAGATGGGCATTCTGTTGTGTGGGGCCTGGCCACGTGGCAGCCAGTCGTTTTAGCGAACCGAGCCTGGCTCACTTTTGTTGACAGTTTTGTTTGTTAGAGCACATGTGAGTAGTTCAAAGATTTCAAATAAATGGAGTTGATGTAATTTGTTCGATTTTTTAGTAAATAATTTATTTAATAAAATCTATCCATAAAATACATTTTTTTTTAATTATACATATTAGAGACTCTAAAAAACTTATAAGTGTTACGATATTATAACCAATAAGTCTTTTATAAAAAAAATAATTCCTATATATTATAAATTTTATTTTAAGGTATTTTGCACGGTTTTAAGTTCCCAAGGTCTTGAATATCCGAGAAAGGGTGTTTTATTAGTTTCAAGAGTTTTGATAATTTTTTGAAATTTTTAAGAGTCAAAAATAAAATTTAATGACAAACACATAAGCGAAATTAATGAATAAAAAATATTAAAATTGTGAAAACTAACCAAAAAAATAATACTTTTAATAACTTATAATTAAAATTGAATTTGAGTTTTAAAACATTGGTTCAGCCTTGTTATTTTATTTTCTTAAGTTGATAAATAGTTGTGAGAGAAGAACAAGAATGAATCGTCCTATCTCAAAAAGAAAGGAGATTCTGAGCTGTATAAGTAGATAACGTGATCCCAAATGGTAGAAACACCTTTTAGAATAAAACTGTGAGGCTAGTATTGAGATGAATGACTTACTGAGAAGTACTCAAGTTATATAATTTTCTAAAATTAAAACAGATAATGCCTCTACATTTAGATCCTCAAATATTACGTATATCTTAACTAAAATAAATATATATTTGTGGATAACTAATAAATAATTAAATTAATTAATAAATATATTATTTATATTTAAAAACTGAAGATTCAGCAAAATAAATTTAGAGAGATTGAGAGAGAGAGAGAGAGAGAGAGTTCACGGATTGATCTCAACCACAAGACGCAAAAGTACAAGGGAAGTTCACGGGAATGCGCCTGTCGCATTCATAAACTATACTTAATACTTTGATTTATTTTTTATTTAAAATATAAAATAAATTGGATTAATCTATTTTATTATACGAAAATAAAATAAAGTACTATATAATATCTTTAACATATATTTAGTTTGAAAACTAAGGTTGTACATTAATAATATTGTGCCAAATGTTTTTTTAAAAAGCACTTTAAATTAAATTGACATAGAGAGAATTTAATTCGATATAAAAAATCTCAATCTTTATGTATATGAAAATTTTGCGATAAATTTTAGTTATAGTGCTTGCCATTTCAATGTTACCGACCCATCTAGACCATATCATCGTCATGGTCTACGAAGATATGATAAATTTAATTCAGCTCAGATCGGTTTTGAATTAATAACTAAACGAAGCAGAGCTCGGTCGGATCAAACTATTCTCATCCGAATCTTGTATTGAATTAAAATTGATTTAAAAAAACAACTAAGAAATCCGCATTTAATTTCAAATTCTATTTACAATAAAAATTTCAATTTTTTTTTTGAAATTGATTTCACTGAAACTCTACCTGTGGCAGCCGTACATTAGCAGAAGTACCAAAAACATGAGCGGTGATTCAGTTCCATGAAGATCGCATGTGAATGCCTAGAAGCTTCTCCCATTCCCACTCCCCCTATTCTCCAAAACAGAGCATGAGAGAGAAACCTCTCTGTGTGTCTCTCTCTCTCCATTTTTATTTGCATGTAGATGAGAATGAGAATTCATTCATGTGAATAGCAGCAGAGCTCCCACAAAGACGGTGGTTCCCCATCGACGAGAGCATGACACTTGTCACCCAGTTCATGGCTCTCTCTCTCTCTCAAAAAGTGCTTCCCTCATCTTATTTAACTCCCCCCATAGTTTTTCTGTTATCCTTCATCTCTACTTGATGCCAATTCCTCAGCCTCTGCTCTGTTTCCCCTCGAAAGCCATCTCCTCTGCTTCTTTCTCTCGCAATGGCAGTTTCTCGAGGGCTGATCACCACTTTGATTGCTCTGTTTTTAGTTCTGTCACGGCCTGGAGGTTCGCACGCGAGGCGCCATTACCACAAAACAAAGGGGCAACACGAGGAGGGCAGTAGCGAGACATATGTGGCTCCGGTTTCCCCTGCCGAGCCGCCTGCCGAGAGCCTCAACATGGATAACTCGAGTTCTGGCCCCTGTATCTATGACGTTAGATCATTCGGGGCGGTTGGAGACGGCGCCACTGATGAGACGGAAGCGTTCCGTTCGGCGTGGAATGCAGCCTGTGCTGCGGATTCTGGTGTTCTCCTTGTGCCGTCGGATGGTGTGTTCATGATCACCTCCACCATCTTCTCCGGCCCCTGCCAGCCAGGCTTCGTGCTCCAAGTAAAGCAAAGCAATGCTGTCCTCAATTCCCCTGTTTTGCTTCACAGCAGAGACTTTGCATAAGACCCATTTAAACTGTTTCATTAACAGATTGATGGAGTCCTGATGCCTCCCAACGGCCCGAACTGCTGGCCTGAGAAGGACAGCAGGCGGCAATGGCTGGTTTTCTACCGCGTCGACGGCATGACTCTCCGTGGAGCTGGCAACATCGAAGGCAATGGCGAGGAGTGGTGGAACCTACCCTGCAAGCCTCACAGAGTACGCGCTGCTCTGTTTCTGATATCAAACTCTCTGCAAAATCCAAACTTGATCATCTATTCAATCTATCTGTCGATCATGGCAGGGACCCAACGGTTCTACACTGCCCGGACCCTGCGACAGCCCTGCGGTACGAACCAATTGAATTCAATTAGCTTCTTCTTCGTCGTCCTCCTCTGTTTTTGGAGAGACCGCACAGATGACGTCTTTCTTCCATGGCTGCTTGCAGCTGATCAGGTTCTTCATGAGCTCAAACGTGACGGTGAGAGACCTCTCGATCGAGAACAGCCCGCAGTTCCATATCAAGTTCGACGGCTGCAGTGGCGTTCACATTGACGGCCTCTCAATCAACTCCCCTGCTCTCAGCCCCAATACTGACGGAATCCACATACAGGACACCAAGAATGTCGGCATCTACAACTCGATGATCAGCAACGGTACATCTTCATCATCTTCTTCCTCTTCTTCGAATCATAAGCATTACCTGCTTATGGAACCAGCGTGAACTTTGACCTGAGATGGGATTCACTCAACAAGTTTAATAAACCTCAAGACACAGAGATCAACAGAGATCAAAATTGAATCCCAAAACACACAAATTTGATGAAACAGAAAAGAAAAAGAAAATTCAACTTCAAAAAATGGGGTACAAAACTTTTATAGACGGCTCAATGATTACAGATTAATAGCATACAATCAACTACAATTTGAAAATTAATTCTTCCTGATCATTAAAAATCAAAATGCAGGAGATATGAAAAAAAAAAAAAAAAAAACAACAGAGCTAAAAACATCCAGAAGCTGATGGAAACAGCCTTTTCCAACATCAACAATAAACTTTTATGCATACTGAAAACTCTTCACAGAATGAAAGATATGATTTTTCCCCCTTCAGCTATACGTGTATCCTTTTTTAAGTCAATTTCGTTAAATATTCTTCAGCAATCTGCTCGACACTGTTAACCCTTTAAGAGGGAAATGGGCCGATTCATAGACTTGACCCGTTATCCCACAACGGGTCAGATACCGACAATGAAATTTAAGGAGATAAAAGGTAACGCCCACCGTCTCCCCTCTCCGGCAGGTGACGACTGCATCTCGATCGGGCCCGGCTGCTCGGCGGTCGACATCAACAACGTAACGTGCGGGCCCGGCGGCCACGGCATCAGCATCGGGAGCCTCGGGATGCAGAACTCCCAGGCCTGCGTCTCGAACGTCACCGTCAGAAACGCCGTCATCCGGCGCTCCGACAACGGCGTCCGGATCAAGACATGGCAGGGCGGCTCCGGCACCGTCTCCGGCGTCACCTTCGACTCCGTCTACATGGAGAACGTCCGCAACTGCATCATCATCGACCAGTTCTACTGTCTCAGCCGGGAGTGCCGAAACCAGTCCTCGGCGGTCTCCGTCTCCGACGTGTTCTACGGCAACATCAAGGGGACATACGACGTCCGGAGCCCGCCCATACACTTCGCCTGCAGCGACGCCGTGCCGTGCACCAACATCACCATGGCGGAGGTGGAGCTGCTGCCGTTCGAGGGGGAGATGGTGGACGATCCCTTCTGTTGGAACGCCTACGGCGAGCTGAGGACGATGACGATCCCGCCGGTGGTTTGCCTTCAGGACGGTGCGCCGGACGATCTCCATGACAAGGCGAGCCTCCGCTCGTGTTGATCACGTGATTTATTGATTAATCATTGATGTCACTATTTTTATGTGGCACCTCATATAATGCATGTAAATATTAGTTAAATGTAGTTTTTTTTTGTTTTTTTTTGTTTTTTTTTTTTATACAATAGTCTTTGAGCTGGGCTCAACTCGAAATTTAGCGTTTTAATCTTCAGCAAGTTTGATTCAGGAACTAATCCAAGATGATACTACTGGGGCTATAAATGAATTGAAGTTACCGAGCTGAGCTGAGCTGAGCATTGTTCCGTTCGAGTTCAAGCTCGTCTGTTAATAGCGAACTCAAGCTTGTTCAAACTCGGTCCGCAAACATAGTTCGTGTACTATTCAGGAACAAGTTTATATATATTTGTGTTCATGAAAATGAAAACTATCAAGTTAATTCAATAATTTTATTAAGTATATTAATATATACACGAACTAGCTAATCATGTTGATTCGTGAATGATAAGCCTGCCTTTTTGGACTAATAAATAGGATATAATAAAATCATTAAATGAATTATAAATGAGACTAATCAATTGTGATAGGGTTCTGAATTCCGACACGATGATTCGTTTTTTTTCTCGTTCTTGATTAATCTTCCTTCGTACTTAAATGTGGTGTTTGTGTTGAATAGTGAAACTTAGACAGAATCACTCTTAGCTGTTTTTGGGTTTTCGAAGTTTTACTTGTGAGTTAATTACTAAAAGGTCTTTATAGTTTGTTGAACTTTTTGATTTTGATGAACACAATTAATTTAGTCATTATAGACTAATCCTCTTATTTAGTGTGTTAACAAGTTGCATTATCGCATTTGAGGATTTAGTCCAAATTAAAGTCCAGAGAAAAGCGGGATCTCACTGGAACTTTGTTATTTTCTTTTCTAGGATAAATATGTAAGCATGTGTATATCAGCCAAGATTTTTACACGAGTTTTTTCTTTGATTTTCTAGTTAAGAAAACCTTATTTTCTTTCGTATTTGTCGTGTTTGGTTGTTTAAGCAAAAATCTCTTCAACCTATTCAACAACAATAACAACAACAACCAAGCCTTAATCCCACTAGGTGGGGTCGGCTACATGAATCATTTGTTTCCATTGCGCTCTATCAGTTACTTCAACCTATTCATTTTAAGTAATTTGAATTGAGAGTGTAGCTCAATCTATTGATTTGAGTTTGAAGCTTAACTCAAAACTCAATACTTATCATATATTAGGCTAGAAGTTGGTTTAGCTTAATACAATTTCATGCCTATGATAGATGCCTACATGATCACTAATTGCTCTTTTATTTTGGTATGTGGCAACTAATAACCTATTGGTTAATACCTATATATTTTTCAAAAGGATTCACAAGCCACATCAATCTAAATCAAGAGTCATCATTCCATTCCTTTGTAACTTGTGTTTTGTTTCCCCCATGACCTCTTAGCTTGTGTTCTGACCATTTGCAGCTTATCGTTTTTTGAATAACTTGATTTTTTTTATGTGTGATGGCTACCATGTTAAAATATTGAGGCATGCTCTTTTATCTTTTTTTTATTTCACCGACTCAACTTTGTCTCCTTGTGTTGGCTAAGTGGAATAAGCTTCCAAACACAAAGGACAAAGGGCTGTTTTGCTTCTCTCTCTTTCCAACGGAAAGAATCCTGCATGCATCCTTTTAAGTTTATGTGATTTTCTACACCACCATTTCATATATTGTTTTAAAAAAATAAATAAATTATGTAGTCTCTGTTTTTGCATAGCAGCAACTCACCTTCTCCTCTCAAGCTCTCACTCGGTTTCACTCTCCTAAGGCCATATTTGCAAAACTTTTGAAGGAGATTTCAAAGAAGGAGATTGTGGTGTTTCTTAAGTGGAAAGAAACTGGAATCTTTCCTGATTCTGTTTTTTCCTGCTTCTAGAATTAGTACTGCTTCTGTTTTGTGTCTGGTTTGCTGTGAATCTTGTTTCTTAAGCTATTACTTATTGAGATTCACCAAAATTCTTGTTTTCTTCTTGTTCTTCCTTTTGAAGGCTCATATTGTGTCATTCTTCTCTAAGCTCCCAAATTGTTTTTGCTTACTATTTTTACATCAGTTATTTTTGAAATTATTCAAGTATACTATTGGCTAATTTGCATGTGCATAGAGTACCTCATTGTAATATTAACTCTTGTACATGTATTATAACTTAAGCTAGCTAATTTAGCAAAACCTATCCTTTCTTTCTCCTTTTCCCTAGTGGAGGATTGTAGGTTTGCTCAGCTTTGACTCCTGCAAAAAGCTGTAGGATTGGAGGTTTGCTTGGCTTTGATTCCTTAAAAAAGCCATAGAGTTGTACTGGATTTGTTCGGCTTTGGTTCCCGTAAAAAGTCGGGGTTATAGTGAAATTCTCATTCGAGGTGCGTGAGGAGTGGACTAGGCGGGAGGCCGAACCACTATAAATTTCTTGTGCCTTCTGTGTGGTATATTTATGTTGTTTTCTGCTGTAAATTGCTTTGTCTCTGCGCTGAGTCTTATTTCTCAAATTGACCTCGTGTTCTGGTGGTGCCCTCTGCTCTAACCCTTCCACAGACTTGTTTGTTAAATCAACCTCTCCGTAATAATTAAAATATTTCTTAAATTTATTGCTTAAACTTATTTTAAAAATTCTATTATTCCTAATTCACCCCCCTCTTGGGAAGCCTTTGGGCCAACAAGTGGTATCAGAGCAGGTCTCCTTAATTGTGTGCTAAACATTTATAGGACTAATCGCCTAGAGTCGATCCATGGCTCTTCCCACTCATATTCTTGATCATGCGATATGTGAGGGGCTTTCGGCAAATCGTCCACCTCTCTTCAAAGACCAACACTATAATTTTTGGAAGAGAGCGATGATGATCTACTTGCAAGGAATGGACATTGAACTATGGGAGGTCACAAGGAAGCCCTTTGTGATTCCCATGAAAGAAGACAAGGTCATTCCTAAGGAGTTTGTCGATTTAGAGGTTAAAGAAAAGAGATTGGCACAACTAAATACCAAAGCACTCAACAATCTACAATGCGGATTGTCTCCAAGTGAATTCAATCGCATTTGTAATCTTAATACGGCTTACGAGGTATGGTCAAAACTAGAACTCACCTATGAAGGTACAAATCAAGTTAAGGAATCAAAGATTAACATGTTGATTCATGATTATGAATTATTTGAAATGCACCCGAATGAATCTATCAAGGATATGTTCACTCGTTTTACTAATATTACTAACGGTCTTATTTCTCTTAGAAAAATATTCACTAATGAAGAACTTATTAGAAAAATTTTAAGGTGTCTTCCTAGAGATTATGATGCTAAAGCAATGGCCATTGTGGAAGCTTGCGATCTCTCTACTCTTGAACTCGATATGCTGTTAGGCTCATTAACAACATATGAGCTAGAAATGAAAAGAAAAAGAATGAGAAAGATGAAAGTGCAAAGAAAAAGAAGATTCTAGCTCTAAGAGTCTCTTCTCCTACTTCAAGTGCAAGTGACATTAATTCAAGTGAAAATGATGAAGAAAAGCTCAATGATGAAATTGCTGTAATCTCAAGACGATTTGATACCCTCATGAAGAAAAAAAGACATTTGTTTCGTCGCTCACAAAGAAAGTCGATCAAAACAGAGAGAACAAAGAAAATACTCTAAAGGCCAAGGAGGATGATGTAATTTGCTACAAATATAACAAACCTGGACATATAAAGCCAAATTGCCCTCTCCTTAAGCCAAGAAAGTCAAAGAAAAAGAAGGCTCTTGTAGCCACTTGGAGCGGCTCAGATGAAAGCTCATCAAGTGATGACAAAGAAGAAGTGTCAATTTATGCTTGATGACTGACATTGATGACGATGAGGTTGAATCTACAAATTCGATAAATGAACTACCTCTTACTTATGATGAATTGGAAGAGAACTTAGTTGATCTCATTCATGGTTATGAAAAATTGAAAAATAAATATTTTTTCTTGAAAAATACTCATAGCTCATGTGACTCTCTTTGTAAAGAATTAAAGAAAAAAAGTTAATAATCTTACTTTGAAAAATAATGATCTTAGCATGATTGTTACTAAAGTCTCAAAAGAAAATGAAATGCTTAAATCTAAGAACATCATGCTTGAATCTAGATGCATGCTTAGGGTAAACAATGCTTCATATGTCAGAAATAGAAAGCATGCAAGAAATAATTCCCAAAATATTTGTCAAACTCATGTGCATATTCCACATGTAGGATGAAAAAGGTAAAAGTATACATGAAAAGCTCCATCGAGGTATGATTGGATCATTACTTTGTTAACCGCAAGTAGACCAGATATCGTTTTTAGTGTTTGCATGTGTGCTCGTTTTCAATCGTCTCCTAAAGAATCCCACTTAACTGCAGTTAAGCGGATCTTTAGATATTTAGTCGGCACCCACTTAACTGCAGTTAAGAATCCCACTAAAACAATTTCAGGAAGCCCAAGTCAAGGCAGGAAGATATTAAAACCATCACAGGCGTGGCAGCCGATTGCGAGCGGCACACGACAGAGGGCATGGTAGCAATCTAGAAGATACCTTGGGAGCGTCGGCCAATTGCGAGCGACAGCACGTAGTGGTGTGCGGAGGAGCCGTCGAGACGACACCACGGGCACGATGGCCGGTTGCGAGCGACGGCACGTAGCGGCAAACTTGTTAAGCTTATCCCCTCGCCGCTTGCTTCCACAACACCAAGATGGGGGGACGAGATCACGTTTGGCCCCATTAGTTATTCTATGTTTTGAGGATCGTTCCATCTTCGCTTCTGCCTGTCAAGCTCCCCATCTCTATTTTTGCCGGTCGAGATCCCCGTCTCCGTTTCCGCCCGTCAAGCTCCCTCGGGCAGAAAATTGTGAATGATTGCTATATCACCCTCGCTCATCCATCTCCTCTTGCACCCCTATCTCTGTTTCCTCCGATTGAGCGCTCCGACAGAAATATGTTCCATCTTCCGCCTTTTCATCTTCTAATTCTCAACCCTAGAATGCATGCGGAAACACGAATAAGAAACAGGGAAAGGGAAACCCTTCTTTTGTGCGGGAGAACTGCTGTCATTATAAAGAGAATAGATATTATTTGCTTTATCATAATGATTAAATTATTATGGTTTATTAATGTGTTTTGCTATATTAATTGTTGCTTTAAACAGAGTTCTTGAAGGCCATGCTTTTGCTATATTAATTGTTGATTGGTATATTGAGAATTAGTTCTTTTCTTGATGGTTGTTATATGTTCCCACCAGGAAAATGTTAAGACAAAACATCCTCAATTGCTTTATGAATTAAAGCTGTACAGATTTTCTACAAGGAGGAAGTACTGAAAACTTTTCCCCACCAATTTTGACACATGCTAGTAAACTAATAGTAACCAGTCTTATTCATGAGAAGTTTTCAATTTCTAACAGTAACCAATCTTATTCATGAGAAGTTTTCAATTTCTGTTAGAAATTTATAAATGTACCTCATAATTTGAAATCAAATAAATTCTTGAATCTCAAGTGGAAAAGCAAAGTTGGTTTATCACCTGAAACATAGGCCTTTCTATTCTAAATTTTGATAAAATAAAAGAATTGCTTTAATTAGGATAAAAATAAAAGCACGTGCGATATCAAACTATTTTGATAAATCCTGGTACAGATAAAGTTAAATATTAAAACAAACTCAAATGCGTATATAAAAAAGCTACCAGTCAATTATTAATAAACTGAGATGAAAAAGGAATACCAAAAGATAGAAGAAACAAAGATAAGACTTATCTTTATTCTAAGAAAAGCATTCATACTCTATCAAGTATGATGCAGAAATTAAATCAAGTATATGATATTAGTAAACTCAATTAATGATTTGGAAACTCAATCAAGTATATGGAAGATTTAGTTCTTAATGCTGTGGTAGAGTTTACATTAGAATCAAAATATCAATTTAAAGCTCACATTTAGATTGAGTTCAAGATTCAAAGCCGGCCTGGTATGAGTCAGGTTGGATCACTTTTCCATATTACAGTGTAAGTTTAATAAATATCCTTGTAGAATCACAATAGCAATTTAAAGCTCACATTTAGATTGAGTTCAAGATTCAAAGCCAATCTGATTTATTGGAGGAAGTCATCAAAAGTAAAAAAGCAATCCAATTTCTAATAAACACTGTAATAACAGTTTCTCTATAATCACATTAAGAATTATTCATCAAGTCATCAAAAGTAAATACCAGTTTGAATTGTCATTCAATAGTGCAAGTATTAATAGAATAGATTTCTAGAAACTCTTTGAAATTTAGGTATAATTTGAGCTTAAAATGAAGAATTCAAAAGGAAAGCTTAACAATTTAAAAGCTTTTCTACTGTAATAAGTAAAGAGAAAGTGCTGAGTTTATTTCTTAAACATTAAAAAATTTAAAATTAGAAGTAAAAGACATCTTAATGTAATATAACAACATATAAAGCAAAGCATTCTTAAAGCCAACCAGCAGAAAATATGTCCAGAACATGTAAGTTGACATCAAAAGTAGAATGAAACAATTTTACATAACTGAAAGCAAACTAAGAAACTACATTAAGAAAAGTTATTGTATTAATAATCATGTTAGGAAAAAATAATATGCATTAGGATTGAGACTAATGAAAGACCAACCTGTTTCTTTTCCTCCTTCAAATGTTGAAGTTAGATGTTCCAAGTTGTTGTCAATAATAGTGATGACTGAAAGTTTTAGCTGGTAAGGAGATAAAAATAAAAGAATCCCATTAATCAGCTCCTAGAAAATATAATTAGTATTAGCTAGAAAATAGCCATCTATTTAATTACAACATCAGCTTACCCAGTATAACTCAAGTGGCTTTGTTGAGTTGCTTATGCTGTAGAGTTTATACCCATCCACAAGGGACAAAGAGAGACAGAAGTTTATGTGGCGAGACAGAGTATCTAGAGAATTTGGAAGGCCAGGAAGTAGATCCACTCATTTAGCCCTAGGCAACTTTTACTTCTCCAACAGCAACTACTTCCAATGGCTAAGAACGACCGCTCCTCTAACACCAAATGGTTTTCGCTGCAAGTCAATTTGAGGGTGAAAACAATTTCAGGAAGCCTAAGTCAAGGCAGGAAGATATCAAAACCCTCACAGGCATGGCAGCCGATTGCGAGCGGCACACGGCGGAGGGCATGGTGTGCGGAGGAGCCCGTCGAGACGACACTACGAGCACGACGGCCAGTTGTGAGCGACGGCACGCAGCGACGAACTTGCTAAGCTTATCCCCTCGCCGAATTTGCGATTTGATAGAGGAATACAATCTTATAAAACTGTAGTAAGACCAACGATGATATATGGTGCAGAATGATGGCCTGCAAAGAGGAAACATACAAATAAAATAAATGTTGCAGAAATGAGAATGTTAAGGTGGATGTGTGGATATACACGAAAGGATAGAATGAGAAATGAGTATATCCGAAAGAAAGTTGGTGTTGCACCAATTGAGGATAAACTTAGGGAAAGTCAGCTTAGATGGTTTGGACATCTAAATCGTAGGCCGATTGAAGCTCCAGTTAGAAAAATTGAGTTATTGAATTTTACCCATGTACAAAGAGGAAGAGGGAGATCAAAGAAGACATGACAAGAAATTATAAGGAGTGATCTTAGTTACTTAGACTTAGATAAGAATTTGGTAACTGATAGGGCGCAATGGAAACAAAGGATTCATGTAGCCGACCCCACCTAGTGGGATTAAGGCTTGGTTGTTGTTGTTGTTGTTATAGAGGAATACAATCGGGGCTAACGTCTGTAGGCATTTTAAAACATAACGATGGATCTAATCACCGCACTTCAAAACGGAACCCTAGAGCTGAGAGACATTGATTACCATTGCAGGTTGATGAGTTGTAGGAAGAGTAAGTCCAATGGCGATCTACATCATTGGCACCCCGGCTTCGCCTCCGCTTGACTTTGCGAGGAGAATCGAGGCGGCTGCGGCGGCCGAGTTGGCGACTGGGTTCCTTCTGGCGCTTCCTTTTCCGGCTATCGGGATGCTCATTAGTGTTTGGGTGTCTACGACTTCACCAGTGGCGGCGCGCATGCTCGGCGTCCAGCGAAGCCATCGAGGAACAAAGATTCCAAAAATCCGTTGCCGCCGTCCGCCGGAACGCAATCGTCGGCCGCCTAGCCGCTCGCTTCTCGGCTGCCGCTAGGTTTACAAACGTTTTGGTTTTTTGTTTTTGGTAAAAAGGTTTTAGGAAAGTTGGCTGGGACGCGGAATGGACGCGGCTGGGGACGCGTCTGGGGACGCGGCTGGGACGCGGAATGGACGCGGGATGGGGACGCGGAATGGACGCGGCTGGGACGCGGCTGGGACGCGGCTGGGACGCGGCTGGGACGCGGAATGGACGCGGCTGAGACGCGGAATCGGCGCGGGATGGACGCGGCTGGGGCGCGGGATGGACGCGGCTGGGGCGCGGGATGGACGCGGCTGGGGCGCGGGGTGGACGCGGAATGTACGCGGAATGGACGCGGAATGTTCGCGGAATGTACGCGGAATGGACTCGGTTTGAACGCGGAATAAACGCGGGATGGACACGGAATAGACGCGGAATGGACGCGGAATGGACGCGGGATGGGGACGCGGAATGAACGCGGGATGGGGACGCGGGATGGACGCGGCTGGGACGCGGAATAGACGCGGAATGGATTGGGATGGACGTGGAATGCCCGCGGAATGGACGCGGCTGGGACGCGGATTTGCGGCAACGGCGTCGCCGAAAAATCCGGCTGTGGAGGAGAACATTTCCGGCAAAAACGATGAGGATGGCCGAGCAGTAGACTGGCGAAGGAGGATATAACGGCCTCAAGGAGGAGAGGAGTCCGGGGAGCTGGAGAGCGATCACCAATAGGGCGGAGGAGCTGGGCAGCCGTCCTCGGCGGTTCTCAGTCCCTCTGTGAGAGGCGAGCGGCAGATACAGAAAAGAAATTGATCGATTAGGGATTTGAAAGTGGTTAACAGATCTCAGCCGTTTATTTGCCATCTAACGGTCTAGACAGAGACTCAGAATACCTTAATTAAAAGGTTTATTTTTCATTGTTTCAAACCAGATTAATTTACTTCAAAAATCATTTATAGATTTTCCTAATATGCATTGTTACTTCTGGTTTTCAAATAATGGAGAAAATTTGCTTAAAATAATGGATTGATTTTGCTAATTTAAAATTTATATTAAAATTTTAAATGAAAATAATATTCAAATTAATTTAATAATTAAAAATAAAATTATTCATTAGGTCCTTCGTTAATGTTAAAGAAAATATTTGTATTTTATTTTTATCTCAAATTTAAAATTAATTTAATGTATTTAGAAAGTACTTTAATTCAATTATAAATTAACAGCTTAAATTTTTATTAATATGTACTGACATAAATGATTAACAAATATTGGATCAAGAAATATAAGCAAAACATCCACTTAAATTTTTATTAAGTTAAAGTCATATAGCTAAATTTGTGATGTATAAACTTAAAATATACGTAATATTAATTTTATTAACTTAAACTTAATATATCGCTTCATATATATTTCAAAATAAAAAATTAAATTTTTTTCAAATTTTACGTCAAAATAATAATTAATTTATATCACATTCTTTATATATCATAAACATCATACACAATTTATTTCACATTTTAAACAGCCTCTTGCCTCTTTGTAAAAAAAAAAAATCATAGACTACCATGTAATAAAAGGATTACATGTATGTAACAAAAATGACAATAACATATCACAGAACTTGAATTCAATAATAACAAATTTCACAGGCTTTTACCTCATTATCTTCCTCTCTTCTCTTCTTTTTCTTTTCTTCCCTTTTTTTTTTCCAACTGTTCTTCGGTTCTATTTCTTTTTCTTCTTCTTTTCTTTTTTCTTTTTTTTTCCCTTTTTTTTTCATTAAAAATCATCCACAAAGTTGGTTCATACAAAGTGCTGAATGAGTCATCATAATCAGCACAATCCACTTTATACAATATCTACTTAGGTTATTATTACATTATCTACATTTTTTCTAATTTCTCACAATAATTTGACATTAAACCAAAACAAATAATAATTTGTAAAGATCACAAACCTATGACAGCTACTTCTGCATAAACAAAAGAGGAATTCTGTACTATGATTTATGACGAATCTAGTTTGAGCAAATCAATAGAAACTCGAGCTCTGAAAGTTCCGAATTATGCTCAGCTAGAACTTGAATTCAGCTTGAATCAAGTTATAATCAAAATGGATTACAAAATTGCAAGAAATCTGAGGTCTGATCTCACAAAAGTTCATTTACAAATTTAACGAAGTCCAATTCTAGGGTCCAAGGTCTAGAGCAGCCATAGAGAAGCAAAAGAAAGGGGAATCTCCCAAAAATTCTCACATAGATACAATAAATTCAAATATGCTTAAAACTCGACTCAAATAAGCTTTTGAGTCCAACATGACTAGCGATGACTCATTATTTCGAAGACCCATTTATTTGGGATCAAGAATATTCTGTTCAATTAAAAATTATTCGAATAGATTCCCAGAATTCCAAATAGAACCAAAATTGGATCGAGTTGGGAGATTCAAGCTTAGGCTATTTTGCCAGCCCAATCCACAACGTCAAACTGCACACCAGCAAATGAAAAGATACCAACAACAGAATGATGCCCAATAATTATAGAAATCAAGTTCTCCAGCAACTAAGAAAATGTGATACTGAACATCTTGCTTTTTAAAACCCATGAGACTCATCACCATTGTCAATTACTTAAGAGGCACGTAAATCATTAAAACAAATGAAAGTGACGACCAACAGAACAGGCAATTATAGAAATCAATTTCTCCATTGAGAAGAGCAGAATATTTTTATACAAAGTATCTTCAAACTTCAGCACAAAACAAACAAAACCATTTTATATGGCTTCAATTCTATGAATCTTCCTCCTATTCTTTCAACGCAATGCCAAAAAGATATCAAATGAAAATGCTGTCGTAAGTTGGAATTTAATTTTACCTGATGTGAATCCAGCAGCTGTAAATTTAAGCTTTTCCCGGCTCAACATTTCTTCCAAACTCTGAGAGTGAAATTGTTGAGCTGGAGGCCAGGGTGGTCAAATCTATGTGATGGGATCAAACAGGAAAGGCAAAGAAAACATATCAATAACCAAATGATGGTGGGAAGTTTCTTTGATCACAACGTACCTTTAATAATGATAGCGAGTTACAGAAAATTCAGTTGAATGGAAAACTTTGATTAAGTTTCAGCTCATTGATAGCTGGAAAATGGCAAATCCATTACCGCAGTTGGAATGGTACCAAACCAACTGCAAAATTTAATCTGGCCTTAATGGCAACATGTGTACTAAGATGGTATTTGTAAGTTTTAAACACGACCCGATACCAAATTTGAAGAATTCCGGTATTTTCTATTTCAGATTATTGATTTAAGAAACAAAAACATTAGAAACTTTAACTCCAGGAGCTTCTCGGTCACTTGGGATGCACCGGAAATGAACCAAAGGTTAATACCCCTGGTGCACCCAAATCTTTCGGCCCAACCTTGATATGCATTGAACCAATGGTGATCACATCATTAGAGGAACTAACATTGTGAGTCTCATCTTTAGAATTGATAAGCATCGAACCAATCTTCAAGATGGAATTCACGTCATCAGCTCTTAACTGCTCTATGTTAGTAACATTTGAATCTAGGGTATTTGCTCCAGGACTAACAACATCATCTATCAAAGGTTGTTGAACAATCCCATCCTGCTGATTTTTTGATTCAGCAGGTTTCTCATGGCAAGCAGTCGTATCTTTCCCAATAACCCCATTAGCATTTTCAGATGGAACAAAAGCAGCTGGAAAGATTTGTGAATCATTGTGTCTTCTTTCAAGAATAGTGGATTTTTCTTCAAACATGATCCTTTCACGCTCTTCATAGTGCAAGAAGTCATCCAATATAGATGTCTCCAGTGGAGCGTTCTTAAACAGCCGGAGCATGGCCATGCCTTGTAAAAATGGCACCTGTAAGGAAAGTTCATTTAGATGTTTAAATAAGAGATGTTTACACTTTCAGAGATGTCTAAATAAGAAATCAAAGCTCAGGAGTTAAGCAGTAGTTAAATATCAAAAAACATTCTTTTAGAGAGAAATGGCAAAGTCAACCCGAAATACCTAGCATTTTGGAGGTACAAAGTAAAATCCATAGCCCCCCTAGGATGTTTTTTTATATATGACACTAAATGGGGAATAGGTACAAGCAACACAATATTAAAAAAGCCAACACAAATTAAAAACACCTTCATCCATTTTTTATATTTATTCCACATCCAATATAAAATTAACTTTATTTCACATACTATATATTCATAAAAAAGAGCCTACTTTATTTGACATCCAACACAAATCCCAAAATTAGAATTACTTTATTTCACACAATAACATTTTAATAGTTTTCTCTCTCTACAACCTAAAACCAATTCAATGCAGACCATCCACAGATCTTCAAGGATTCGGCTAACTTTAGTTTCAATGAATAATTACTTCCCTTTTTGTATATCTTATCTTATAGTTTAATGGCTTTTATTGTTACGGTTTGTTGCACTCTTGCTTCATTTTTAGCAACTTCAATGATTTGATAACAAAATAATTTGCCTCTGAATTTCTAAGAGCCTCTCTCTCCCTCCTCCTATAATCTTCTTCACGTTCTCCTCATTCATCTTCTTCCCTTTCACCTTTCGAACAATGCATATAAAATCAATTTCTCACAGAGTATTTGTTGCAAGAAATGCAATCACATTCTAGAAATATGAAGCATTACCTCTTGAGTGTCCCTACTGCAAGTCACGGGCTTGAACTCATTGTTCTCCAACAAGATATGCCGCAAGCTAGTGTTTGGTATATCTTTTATAATGTGCCATTTCACAGGGAAGCTTCCATTCCATTTATCTTGCTGCCAGAAATCCATGTCCTTCTGAAAGTCAACAGGACCAGTCATCTCAGCAACACCACAGAAATGACCACTAGCATTAACCTGGGACAGCATTGATTCTCTATGAATAAAATGCTTAAACCTGCATCAGAAATTCTATCCAAGAACCAACCACAAAAGGACAAATGATTAAGAGGAAAGCCTTACTGAGAAGAAGAAGAAAATGGGGCATTTTTGCAGGTTTCCTGAATTTAACTTCTGCACTGCTTCAAATGCACTTTCTAGCCTCTTATTTCCACTAGGTGTGCTAGACCATACATTATATTTGATGCTCTTATGCACATCATCCTCACTATATGATTTGATCACAAAAAATTTAGCATCTGCATAATCAATAGGGAAGTCAACCCGATTATAATGTTGTGAGCTAATAACAATGCTTCCTTGGGAGTCAGTAGCACCAGCATTTGCAGTATAGGCTCTCAAAGTAAGTGAAGTCCACCGATCTTTTGAGATATCAGCACGAGGACCCCTATTTTGTTCAGTGAGGGCCCCATTCCTATTGGCCAATACACGATTAATAGCAAGCCTTGGCCTAAACTTATCTCCAGAAGGCAAATGGTTAACATGAGATCGATAACCTGTAATGTCATTATTTTCTGGTATGGCAACTTTTGTTGGACGATAAACAGAAGGAACCTTTAAATTTGCCAAGTGGTTGGCTCCCTGCATCAAAAGAGTGTAAAATCATATTAAGGCAAATTTCCCTCAAGATGCACGTAGGTAAAAACAAAATGAAAGAAATATGCAACTGTTACAAAGTAGAACTGAAAGAAAAAGGGCAGCAAGGTACAAGTTTCTTCCAAAGCTTAGGTAATAAGGCAAATTTAGGTCCCTTAAAATACATAAGTCACAGAGGAACTGTGTTAAAAATAGAACAAGGTCAGTTGATTATGACATTTTTTTTTGAAATCGTTGATTATAACATTTAGGTAAGTCTCAATGTATGTTTCAGAGACACTTGTGGCACTGCTTGATTTATGAAGTTAATAAAGAAAACCTGAGCGTTACATGCACCTAAAGAAGAATTCCAGTCCTTAACATAGATGGCATCAGGGAAACACTGATACTAAAATTAACCAAGAATACTTAAACTAAAATTAACACAAATGATGTACCTGGTTTATGATCGGAATGCTGCCCCCAATCAGCACTGGAGTAGCAGATTGTTTGCTTGATGCAGTGTTCGCAACTGAACCATCAGTGACTTTTGGTATCATCCGAGGATGACAAGAAGACTGGAAAGCCTCAGGGATAGCTTGCGGTGAAGCACCTACTATAGAGGCAGCAGGTTTTTTAAAAGTAGCTATGGAAGGTGTCAACCTTTTACCATCACTATCAGGCATGTTAACTTGCAAAGCACCATTACTGGCCAATAAGGGGTTAAGATAGCCATTGGGAAGTGTATTTGAACTAGAATCAAGGGCAAGTGGAATATAAGCAGGAGAAGAAACAAGCAACTGATGTGGAGGATTGGCAGGGTAATGTGTTTCCACAACTGAAGCTTCAGTTCCTACAGCAGCACCAGGTATTGTAGGATTGTACGGGTTGTATGGAGACTGTACATAACCATAGCTAGGAATATAATATACATTTGGCAAACTTTCAGTTTGCATAGTCTGCAAAAGCATAAAAAATTAAGTATTACAAAATAAAAATAACAATATGCTAAGAAAACTAGATGAAATAACCAAGAAGCTAAGAAAACTAGTAAAGAGATCAATACACACAGAAAATTGGAGATCTTGACCATCTAAACCGAAAGCTTGATGGTGGGAATCCCATTCAGTTGAAGGTTCTGGCGCTGCTCATAAACAAAGAGCAATAAGTTCAAGAGAAATTTATAAACTATATAAATCATAGAAGAAAAACACCTGAGAAATAAACCATGGCCTTGGTAGTTACCAGTATAATAATAATTGTAGTAGTCATTCCCAGTAGGATAGTAGAGGCCCAGGAAGGGATCAAAAATCAACTCTGGTGTCACTTCACTATCCATATAGCCAAAATGTCTGGTAGTAATGATGATGATAGGTGTTTATACTGGAAGATAAATGAAGTCTGGAGAAACAAGGAATAATCAGTTCCCCAACAAAAGGAAAATGGGGTAAGGAAGGTTACTGATACAACAATTAAAATGTTAAAATCTACCACTATCCCAAAAATGTAACAGTTCATAGTAAAAATAAAATGAAAAGGGCAGGTGAAGATTCGACGATTTTAAATGCTCGCTCTTTCGTCTTACTCCTCTCCCACACTGATATGCTCCTGTCCGACCACCATCTATCACCACTCATTTGCTCTGTCCAATGTCGCCCACCACCACTCATTCACTCCGTCCAACCGCCGGCCATTTCATTTCCATCTAACAGCTATCAATTTGAGCTCGTCCAGTGACCAACCGCCACCGCTGACTCCTATGACTAATTGACGACATGAAACATATTCGATCCCTGATCAAGCATCAGTTTTTGGAAAGGAACAAAGCAGATCGTAATGGCAGTGCCAGGGAATCAAGTTCCACAATCATATGATAATGAAAACGGTGTATTGTCTTGCCTGCTTCTCTGTAGGTGCTAACAAAGCATATTTAAAATATAATGAGTTGGTGTAGCATTACATTGATAAGCACACCCGTTATGTTCTCCCCAGCAAAAAAAAGGGAGGCAAGGTGTGCGTGGGAACTATTTTGTTACTACAATAGATAGAAGATTACACCAATGTCTCTACAAAGAAAAGGCTAGGGACTCAAAAAAAAATGAACAATTTCTTTGATCTTCAAAAAAGGGTTCAAGTTTTATTCTTTAACGTCCTCACATTTGTTTACTGCATTGGTGTATACAAGTGGTGGATCTATCTTTGAGCCTTTTGATGTCTTTTCAAGTTCATGTTTTTTTTTTTTTTTTGTTAGGTTGGTCATAAATTCTGTTCTTGCATTGTACCTGATATATCAGATATGTGAACTAATCCTTTTAGCTTGGGTTTGTGGAAATATTATGGAATTTGTAGAAAAAATAAAATGAAAAGAATTTACAAAGATAAGCATCCGAATGCGAATACCTGAAAGTTAACCTATGTTAAAATGATCTTCAAAATACCCTAACCAGTACCAGCTAAATTTCTTTAAATGAGGAAGTGGCTTTGTCCACCACTCTGGGTTATGATAAAAGATGTTGATAGGAGCATGAAAGAGGATAAACACCAAAAAGGTTATCCAAATACTTCTTGTGGATACACCAATATGTGGAATAAAGTAGCTATACTTCTTGTACATACAATAAAATGTGGAAATAAAGTAGCTATACTTCTTGTACTTACAGTGCTTCGTTCTACTAACAATTTAGAGCTACACAAGAGTCTCAACTTTCTCCTTCATGAACTCTTGTAGGAGAATCAAAATGCTTTTGCAGAACCATCACCACAAAATTTTAATTTCTCCGGATGTATGTATATCCCTCATTCTAGTTCTTCGTGTTAACTATCCCTCGTTCTAGATCCAAAGTTGACCTTCACAGCGTCTAACCTAATCGGTTGACTGATTTTAAGAAACCATTTTTGCTGACATTCATTCTATCTCACGCTGCCTTCCATGATTTGATTTTGTGGCTATTTTTCATGACTCGTTGAAGGATAAAACTTAATAAAGCAAACAACAAGTATCGTAACTTATCTCCAAGCGCAAAACAGCAACCAACTTGAGGACAATGCAAGCAAATAAAAAGTCAAATATATGCTACTCTAAAAATCCAGTTCTTACTACAGAGAACTTCATCTAGAAATCATGAAATAACAGAACATGCAAATTAGACCCTTTTGCTAACATTAACAGAGGCCCAAAAGACCTAGATGAACAACATCATGTAAAACCATAGATACGCTGAATAAAAAGCAAACAACAAATCAAGAAAGTAATCCACTTCCAAACAACAAATCAGCCTCCACGGCCGCCACAAAACCCTAAATATTCTCCGATCTAGATTCGTATTCCATACAAAGCTCGAATACTGCCTTCCCATCATATCAACGCAAAAGTCTCGCAAGAGAGGAGTTGAAAGCGCACCGAAAACCCGGGCAAAAGCCCTAACTAGCTCAATTCCGGGATCAAAGAGCTCCTAGTGCAAGAGGAAACAAGAAACCGCGCTCTCCCAACATATACTGCATGCAAGCTCGCTCGGATGCAGATTCCGCTTCAAAACCCTAGCGAAAATGAGAGCATTTGCAGATGCCTACGAGGGAGAATGACCCTTCGAGAAAGTAAACGAGACGGAGCGAGGGATCGCACGAAGAGTCGCATTATGTAGCTCGACATAATTACATGATACCCAAATTGCCCTCTAAGCTACTTTGAAATTTCCATATTGTCCTTCCATCTTATATAATATATAAATAAAATGCCATCTTATTAAAAAAAAAAAAAGCATTCGGTCCCAATATTGAGGACCAATTTCATATAGGTCCCAATTTATGATAAATCTAAACCTTTCCTCTTCAATTTCAGCTCCAACCAAACTCACTCGTATTTTAGATAATTTAAAAAAATAAGAAGAGAGGGAAGATATAAAATTTTACGTGTAAAAATCCTATGAGCAACGGAAAAATTATGGTACCGTTATATTTAGTAGCTTCTCGGTCTCATAATAAAGATGAATGTACAAAATGATCCTTAAATTTTTTCATTTTTTTCTTCCCTTAGGATGACAATAAGGCTATTTATAGACTTCTAATATAATTATTTTTTTGTCGGAAAAATCTCACATTTGAACAGTTAGTTCCCAGATCTAGAAATTACCGACCTACATAGTCACCAAATAGAAATTGAAGTGAAGATAATGAAGATGATTCCATAATTATCAATATTAATTGGATTGTTAATTATTAAATAATGGTTGTACTCGACTAGGGGATCAACCGAGGTTACCCTTTGATGCTTTTCCAGCAATCCCCATTCGATCTCCTTATGATATGCTATCTTTCAGTCAGCATTCTTATGCGACTTACTCTTTACGAGTGTTAGGATTGCGATATGAAGTGCATTTTAGGATTTAAACTTATATAAGAATTCGAAAATGTAATTTTGCCATGAGCACTTTAAATTATGACTACATGATTTGATAATGGCTTCTTTGATATAAGTCTTCTGTTGCTAATTTAAATTATTTATTTATCAATTAATAGAATAAAATAGACCATATACTTAATGAATTTATATACATTTCACTAATAATATAAAATTTAAAAAAATTATTAGATTTAGTCGACTGATTAGTTAATCAATGGAGAGATGCCCGCGATAGCAGTGGGCCCCACCCATTACCGACACGGCCACAGCCGAATGCAAAAAGTCTTCTAAACTTTAAGATCATTATTTACAAATATCCGAGTGTTTTGTTTGTGAAATAATTTGCATAATTTGTATCAATACTAAATATGTCTCATTATATTGGAACCTAAACACAATTTGCTCAATATTAAATAAGGATGTTAACCTAGCTAGAAGATCGATAGAAATTGAATCAAATTTTGGATCTAATCGAAATAAACTTGCTCCAATTGAACTGACTAATAAATATTTTTATGATTTGAAATTTTTATCTGTTTAATTTTCAGCTAATATAGAATCAAATTAATTTAAAAAATATTATTTATAAATATATAAATAACTTATTTTAATATATTAATTTTTTCATAATAACATAATAAATGATTATATTACTTTTTTTTATAATTTTTATTAGAGTTCTGTTGATAACAGATTATTTTTTTTTCTATTTATAACTATTAAATTAAGATGAACTGTTCAATCATACATATACTTAAAATTTAAATTAAAAATAAAAAGTAAATTAAATTTGGCAAAATTGAATTTAAATTAATAGTAAAATGAGGTAGACCTTCATGGAACTTTTTTTATTCATTTTTAAATTAAATTGAGATAAAATTATAACTTTTAATCTGATGGCTAGCATTATATACACCAAAAACGACCGCATTATAACGCGACAGAGATGCTGGTCCGACGCCGTAAAACTGCTGAATCAGTGAGGGTACAAATGTCATATCGTGAGCTCCAGAGGCACGACTTGTGGTTCGAGCTTTTTATTTTAAGATAAAAAAAAAATATTTTATTTTTTAAATTTAATGAAAGAAAAATTTATTTTAATATTAGAAAAATGTGTAAAATATTAAATACTTTTAATTCTAATATTCGTATTTGTGTTAGTTGTGAAATAAAATTAATTTTTATAATTAAAATTTGTGTGAGAAAAAAAAAATCGAATTAAATGAGGCTTTAAAGCAAAAAAATTAAACGAGAAACTGGGAAACCTGACTATGAAGAGGGAAATATTTTTTTTGATAGCAGAAAAAGGCAGATATTATTTTTTTTCATTTCGAGCGAATCACATTAAATTCAAAATTAAAATTTTAA
Source organism: Apostasia ramifera (assembly GCA_019297695.1). Classification (NCBI taxonomy): domain Eukaryota; kingdom Viridiplantae; phylum Streptophyta; class Magnoliopsida; order Asparagales; family Orchidaceae; genus Apostasia; species Apostasia ramifera. Next base: position 170,703 of record JAEMOT010002462.1, on the reverse strand, counting down.
ATTTTAAATTAATTTTAATTTAAATTTGCTAAAATTTTTAAATTTTATGAGTATATTTATATTCTTATTTTTTTAATATAAATTATTATGACTTATTTATATATATATATATATATAATTTTTTAATTATAATTTTCAAAATATAAATATATACATTTATACATATATTGAATTCATTTTAAATTGAATCATTTTTTAAAAACTAGCTTACTTTAAATTAGAGAGAAATCAAATTAATTTTAAATTAAATAAAATATGAATAAATTTTAATTTTCGCATAAATTACCATCTCTGTAGACCATTTCTCCTTTAATATATTAAAATATAATAATCACATTATCTTTTTAAAGTGTAAGGATTAATTTGTAAACATAGAATATTTAAAATATAAAAGATTTAGAATATGTTTTTTGTAATAGTAATACATTTATTTTATCAAAAAATGTAATACATTTATGAGGTTATATCTTAAATCAATTTGATTTACTGATTAATAATTATCGGAGCACATTGAATCCTTATGATGACATCAAAACGTTAATTTTTTAAGTTTATTTATTTATAATCAATTATAACCAAAAATTAAGGTCCTATGTGGTAATATAAAATAAATATGACTAATTTTAATTAAGATAAAATTTTAAATTTATTTTAAAAAAATTTTACAAATTATTTATATTTTATTCTAAATAAATTTTAATATTAAACAATCACTTTATTTTACATTCTTCATAATTTATTTTATTTTATATTATATATATTTTTTAAAAATAATTAAAAATTTAATTAAATCATTTTTTTCGTTACTAAACAGAGTCTAAAATATGCTTAAATAAGATAACATCAGCACTAATTAATAATTTTAGTATTAACATAAATCCACAAAAATAAACATATAACATTTAGATATTTCACGCTAAGGAAATTTTTCATATTAATTTTTACATATTTCATTAAATTTAACGTTAAATTATATATACAAAAACTTTTATTATAGCAACAATTAAATATATTAAAACATATTTTTAATATTTAATTATATATTTTTATTTTTTTAAAAATAATATTAAAATCAAACTTAATGAAATTTATTAGAAAAGATTAACACAAAAAAATTTTAAACATAAGGGAACAAAATAAAATATTTTACTTTTATAAATTTTGATAAAATCATGAGTAAAACTTTCATGAATTATGAGTCTAGAGCCCCAATAATTTCCCTAAAATATTTTACAAAATCATATAATATTTAAACAACTTTACTAAACATCGTAAATAATTAATATAACACGCGCACACGCGCTCACATATATATATATACTTATACTGTCATTATTCACATTTTTTGCTGCAAGTATACATTTTTTTATAATGTAAATATACAATTAATCATAGAACAGTATATATGTAAATTCACCAATAAATACAGTTTTTCACATGAATTGGGAAGTTGTAAATCTTTCTTTTCTTTTTCTGAAAATTTGAACTTAAAGGAAACAAATTATTAAGATTAAACTTTTTTCTGAAGATTATCACAATCGTAGAATATATAATATTTTTCTTGTTTACCGGTGATTGTATATGTATTTTTTAAAATTTTTATTTGTATTATTATTCAATATTTGACATAAATATTGATCATTTTATAAAATTAAAAACTTGTCTTATTTTTATATCATTTATTTTTCATTCATTTATATTTTAAACAATTTTTTTGACAGTTTGTTAATAAGCTAAGAAAATGACATGTGAAAATATATATATAAAAAAAGAAAAATTTAAATCTTCACCCCCAAGTAGACTTTTTACAAACGACGCTCCTATTTTGAATGTGTATTTATAGGTATTAACCCTACTCTAACTTTTATTTGTTATTTTTTTAACTAAATTAAAGTTAACACATGTAACTAAAATTATATGACCCATTTTAAGAAAATTTATAATAATAGAATTATGAAAAAAAAATAGAAATCTTAAAAATAGACAAAAAACTAAAATAAAAGAGATTTTAAAAAATTAGGATAAAATAATAGACGACAAATGGAAGTTAGTATGGTCGGGATGCTGCCTGTAAATTCATATTTAAAATAGGGAGTGCTGCTTGTAAATATCTGACTTAGGGGATAAGGCATGTAAAAAAACTTTTTTTAGGAGGTGACACATGTAAATTCTCCTTAAAAAAAAAAGACAAATAAATTAGACACGGCTACCACTTACACCAAAAAGTTTTACTGTCTATTGGTTATCTCATATTCTCATTACTCCCCCTTAACAATAAAGCTAAAATAATAAACATCTCTCTTATTTGCTGATGGTTTGCTTATTCTTTATAGGGTAAATTACACCCAGGTCCTTGAGTTTAACGCTTAATAAAGCATAGGTCCATATTTTTAAAATTATAACATCAGAGTCCTTGAGTTTTAATAAATTATCAAATGGATACTTTTTTATTTTTTTTTTATTTAATTTTTTTAAAAAAATATCATTATACCTCTCCCTCTCTCTCTCCTCTCGATCCCTCTCAGGACGCGAGAGAGAGAGAGAGAGGTATAATGATAATTTTTAAAAAAATTTAATAATAAAAAATAAAAAAGGACCCATTTGTTAATTTATTAAAACTCAGGGACCCCGATGTTATAAGGTGGACCTGTGCGTTATTAAGCGTTAAACTCAGGAACCTGGGTATAATTTACCCTTCTTTATATTATCTATTACAATGATGGTTGTCTAACTATTCACCAAGCTTTGTAGCCCTTCCTAAAATGCACAAAACCTCATTCTCTTTTCTCCATGATTCATAGATTGATAGAAATAGACATCATGAAATTATCTATACTTGAAGTCTTTGTTTCTTTCAAGATTACCATCCATGAAAGCATGCAAGAGATGAAATATAAACAGAACTTACAGGTTTCTAATCAAACTTATGAGTATTTAATATTCCTAATCCTTTTCATATAATTTGTTACTTTAAAACCTCCAGGTTTAATATGATAATAATAACTGGAATGCAGCAATCAACAGAATGTAACCTGAGATGAACTTGCTACTTTCAATATGTTTTAGCGTTGAAAGGAGATGGAATATGAACCTGTGTTTGGATCTTTCACTGCTTTGAAGTTGTCAACGCTCATTCCGAATCTTCCCAGTAGATTGTTCCCCATATCCTTTAACTTCCCTGAAAGGGAAAAAGTAAATGTTTCAACTACGTGACTAACGAGGACGGAAGACGGAGAATAATGGCACCGGATACGATTGAAATGCCCGCTAACAAAAATGAAAAGTTTAAAGGACTGCAGAAGATGAACTTGAAAATCATTATAGAATTTAATGCCTTCGAAGCCACGAATCAATGCCAATTTCATACTAGTTTCGTCTTATTCAGTCAAAAGGCATATAATTTATGGTAGTTCATTTAGTTGGCATTCATTAAATCTCCATCTCTCAAAGTGAAAATGTAGACTTCATATCCATATATGTGATTTAGATCAACAGTTCACAATTGAATTCTGAAGCTGTTTCAGCATAGATGCTCATATGTGTGATTTGAAGTCACCAGTTAGTTTTGATTTGGAGGCATGTTCTGATTACTGGGCCAGCCCCGAAAACTGAAACAGCTAATCTGCTGAATTCACAAAATTGAGTTTCTTACAGTAATAAGAGAGCAATGAAACTTGAAGAGCTAAATCTAGGCAGCATGGATTAATGAGAGTAGATAGTCTTCCTAAGAATTTTTTTTGTCCTGATGGTGCCACCTAAGAACTTGCAGGAATGCAAATTAATAAAGAAAATTTAAGAGATCTGACACCAACAAAACCCAATAGCATAGGAGCATGCATAAAAAAAATTATGAATAGTAGTTCCAATTTAGAATACCAATCATCTCCTCCTTCAATTTTTCTCGCTTTTCTGCCGCCAAAGGCTCCAACCTCCATATGTTCTTTTTCGCCTGCTCATTTGAAGGATCCAGCTCAATAATCTTCTTCATATCTGCAATTATTTGGAAGTTTAAATTAGAATCAACCAATAAAAATGAGTAAAACAAAATACTATCAGCATGGAACCTGAAAATGCAAATTAAAGACAAGATGTAAGACAAAATGAATTCAGGTATACCAGAGATAGCCTCTTCATAGTGCTCAAGCTTTTCATGAGCCTCCCCCCTCCGAATTAAAGCTTTGACATATGAAGGATTTAACTCCAGTGCTTTATTGCATTCTTTAATGGTGTCATCATACTTCCCCTGAAAATAAAAAATGCACCACTGGCTTAGGTCTCCTTTCAGGAAAATCAAAAATGAACTATTAAAAGGCAGTGTAATTCTAAAATCTTGCAGACAGTAGCAATTATTTCTTGACATCTTAAATAAAAAATATCATTAATAAAATGTGATCCAAATTGATATCCGAAAGTCTCAGATCCCAGTAATAGCAAGGGCATTTTTCTTTTTACAACGGGAATTTAAGAAAAGTGTAGATTAAAAAAAGATGATTAATTCTAAATTTCTAATAAAAGGCCAACACAAAATTTGGACCATAACAAAGAGGACGGAACAAGCACAACTGCTGAAAACAGTACATAAATAAAAACTGTGGCTGTCACAAATTTCAAACAGGCTCATCAAAATAACCTGGAATGATTGCAGTCATAGCGTTAATCACAAACAAGCACTAATCAAATTAAGAGGAAATGAAGTCCTTGTAAATAAACTAGAGGAATTAAATGACATGGAGAAGATATCCTAACTACAAGTATTAAATAAGGGTAATTACATCTAGGTCCCAAAGTTTATGACATTATCATACAAGTTTACGATTTTAAAAATTTAACATTTGAATCCCTAAACCATATATATATATCAATAAGGTCCATTTTTTATATTTTAATAGGATAAATTACACTCGGGTCCCCAAGTTTAGGCATAATAACACTAAGATTCATGTTTTCAAATTTTAATATTTGGATTCATGATTTTTAAAATTTTAGCATCTGAGTTATTTTCTGATTTTTTTTTATTATTAATATTTTTTTAAATTATAATTATATCCTCCCTCTCTCTCTCTCTCTCACATACACATCCCGCTCTCTCCCTCTTTGTAGGGACTCTACCATAATTGGGGAGGTCGCCAATGCCGAAAGAGAGCGGGATGAAAGAGAGAGAAGTTAGGGGGGCCGGCCCCCTCTGTCGCCATCTACGAGGCCGTCGGCTCATAGAAAGAGAGAGAGAGAGAGTGGGGAAGAGAGAAAAAGAAAGAAGTTGGGGCTGGTCCCGCCCCCCTCCGCCATTGTCGACGTAGAGAGAGAGAGAGAGAGAGAGAGAGAGAACGGGGTGAGAGAGGGGGAGAGGTATGATTAAATTTTTTTAAAAATTTAATAATAAAATTTAGAAAAGGGGATCCAGATGTTAAAATCAAAAATCAAAAATCTAGATGTTAAAAATTTTAAAACATAAACCTGAGTATTATTATACCCTAAAGTTAGAGACCCGAGTGTAATTTGCCCTTATTAATATTAAACTTTTATGAAATACCCGGGTGTAATTTACCCTTGTTAATATTAAACTTTCATAAAATACCCAAAATACTCTCCTCTCACTCCTTTATCTCTCCCTCCCTCTCCTTTCTCCCTCCTCTCTCTCTCCCCCAAAAGTTGGAAAGCTGCGATCTCTCTCTCTCTCCCCCCCCCCCATCGCCCCAATCAGCAGCACCGTGAGGCCGACGGCTGCACAGCATTGCGTGACGGTTGGGAGCCCTCCTCTAGCGCACGTGCAAGGCTACGTGGCCACCAACGGAGAGAGGGGGGGAGTGAGAGAGATGGGGGGGGTGAGCGGCGGAAGGGAGGTCGGGGGAGGAAAGCGGGTATTTTGGGTATTTTTGTAAAATTTTATTATTAAGAAATGAAAAAATGGACTTTATTGACATATACATATCTGATTTAGGGACCCAAATGTTAAATTATTAAAATCGTGAACCTGTGTGATGATATGCCCTAAATGCAGGACCCTGAATATAATTTACTAAATAAATTATTATAATGAATAAATCAATACATTATTTACATTTTAAAAAGTAAAGATCGAGCTAAGTCGTTCCAATTTGACCATGGCTTGTGGCTCAACTTTCGTTCGATTAGGGCTAAATATCGATCCAAACATCGTGCGACTAGCAATCTTCGAGTCAAACTCTCACCCCCAGTGATAATGAAGTATAATATAGAGAAAAGTGAAGTGTAACACAGAGAAGAGTGAAGTATAAATAAAGATCGAGCTAAGTCGATTCAATTTAGCTCTCCATGACCCAAACTTCCCAATTTGTATTGTTTTACCAAGGTTTATAAAATTTTGTTTTAATGCGGACGACATAACATAGTGGGGGTTTTGGAGCTAATGTTTGGCTGGGATCATGTAGTGTTGTGTCATTGTGTTAGCTCACATGGGTTTCTGACTACATAATGATTGAGCAAACCCCCACTATGCTAGTTGTTTTGGCTGGCCCTTATCTATAAGCTTGGGTTTTTGGGTAAATAAGTTCTCAATCACTTGTATATGGGTCCCCTATTGCTCCTCCTTCACATTCCCTTCGCCCTATGTGTTCAACATCAATCCATATGTCATTATACTTCTACCACATTAACAAATCAAAAACCATCATTGTGGCCAGATTTTCAATTATATTTGCTATGATCCTTTTTCTCCATACACAGACCACCGATCCTCTACCACCCTGGTTCACCAAATTGGCATCCCAACAAAACTGGGTGTCTAATAATCAACTTCCCCATTGTTAATTTTTTGTGCAATTATCTTTACAATTACATGCTCATGGTACTACTGATCATCTGCCTCCATCTTCTTCACTCGATCATTTGCAACTTCAACCATGTCATGATGTCATGCAAATCCTCAGCATCATTATCAAGAACAATGACATCAACTCCTGTTGATCTAGTGCAAAGAACTACATGCTAGTTGGAGCATGATCGTGATGCCATCTCCAGTCTTCACCAAATCGCAGTTCATTAATAAAATGAATCAAATCAATTAAGCCTTCATCAATGAAGTTTATTGTTGAATCTCAAGCTTTGACAATCAAGTAATTCAGAACATGCCTATGAGGTCATTTTCTTCCACTTTAAAGCTCAATTTTACTATTTAATTTGTTAATTTGGTATTTGGCTCTAGTCCAAAAGATACTCTCTAAAATAAGAAGGCAAACAAATTGACATGCTAACTTTAAAAGAAAGCTCCCATAAATTGCAATTGTGTTTTTATAAGGGCTTTGTGAATTCTAGTATCAAATGTAACAATATATTGAACAATTACAACATGACTTGATCAAGAAGGTTATTCTAGCTCCCCACTTCATTATGAAACATTCCCTTATTATTAATATTTCATGCAACTATGTGTTGTCTAATTCATACCTTCAATATTACGATTTTGATCCTCTATGAAATAATGAGGCTTGTTATTTGTTGAGTCAACACCACGATTATAATTCGTGTTACCACAAACTTGCGTTCTTTATGTTGAGATTGTAAATTGCAATACTACCATGAAACTATACAATATTCTCAACCATCACACTGTTATGATTACCATAGATTAGATTGTCTACAATATCCTCAATCCTCATTTTGTTATAAATACCACAAACTACATTGTCCTAAACCACTACTCCATTTGTTTCTTCAAGAGGACATCTTCCTTCAATGCCTAAAAGGGAAATCGCATGGTCTCTAGCTCCTCAAAAGCCTACTATCTATGCCATATCCCAAAAAACACCATCAAAGCCAACTTCCATTCCAAAGTTTCATTTAAGAAAAGCCTAAAGTACATAATGAAGGTTTTTCTAGTAAAAAGGTTATTAAGGGCCAAGTTAAACCCAGATAGCCCTTGAACTAAACTATCTCATTTCTATTCCCAAGCTTAATGAGATAGAAATAAAAGAAGAATAAGATTTATGTTGATCAAGGCAAATAAAACTAAAGTAAAATTCTCTTTACAACCTTCAACTTTTCATGATGTAAAACATAAATGAAGATACCATTATGGAGGATACTAATATGAGTAAAGCTTAAGAGAACAATTTATGCGAACTTGAGCTTTCTAAACATAAGGTCTCTAAGGCTATAGCACTTTGCAAAAAAAAAATCAGAAAGTCTCACTTAAATAGTCTCATCCAACATAGACAGAACATGTTGAAAAACAGTAATAATTTGATGCAATTGCCATAGATAAATTGATTTAGTCCTTTTTGCTTGATCCATGTTGAATATGAACCATCTTAAATTGCTTAAATTGAAACTAATTTAAAAATAATGAAATGAAAAATGTAGAGTTGAACGCAAGAAACATGACAGCAAAATGCCTGATACATTTTACATGAGATGTCACACAAATGAAATCTGCATCTAAATCATCTTATTTGCTCATCCAAGACATAAGGTTACGAAATGATCAGTCATCAGAGCACATTAAAAGTTCTCATATGTGTGTCTATATATATATATATAATTCAACAACTCCCTATCCAGAAATCAAAAAAAAAAAACTACTACCTATCATAAAAAAATAAAGATTTTAGGTTACATTTAATTGGAGTATATTCTAAGTGTTTTGAAATGAAGAGAGAGAAATTTATTTATTATTATGATGTGAAATAAAATACTTTTTTATTGAGGATTGTATTAGATGTGAAATAAAGTTCATCTTTTATTAAGTATTATTATTTTGCTTGTGCAGAACTGCACGGAATTTTTCATATCTCTTTAAAATAAATATATTTATTACAAAATTTAAATAAAAGTTATAATTTATATATTTAAATTTTTATTTAAAAAATACATATTAATTTTTTATATCTAAATATTTATGATAAAAATATAAAAATATAAAAATATTAATTGACACATAGGGATATTTGTTGGATGTTAACTTATTATGTTATATAATCTAGATATCATGACATTTATATGTCATCTTTTAAATCATAATTCTATAATTTCTTTAAAAGATTATTTAAAAATATCATCAAACTAAATAATTATGTTGTCTAGATAACATGACATAACATCAAGATAACATTGAATCAAATGCATGCAGATTTAATCACAACAAATAAATTTATGACTTTACATATAAGTATTTATATATTAACATGTATAAAGTAAACTCAACCCAATTTAATAATTAAATAATATACATTAAATATTTAATAAAAATAATTATAACTAATTTAATTTAACTTAAATATTAATTGAGATTAAAAAATTTAATTAACTCTAATTTAGCTTGACTTACAATCAAAATTTTAATTCATAATTAGAACTCAATAAAAGTAAGCTAAAGTAAAAATCTAAAAATTTAAATTTTTAGTTTGATTTTGAATTTTAAAAGTTTGAAATACAATAAAAATAAAATGAAAGTTTAACTACTTAATAAAATACAAATAATTTTTAAAATTAACAATTATTGAGAATCTTATAATTAAATAATTATTATTATTAAATAAAAATTAAATAGGATGTAAATTAAACTTATTATTTATATGTAAAACTTTTTTTGATTCGGATTTATAAGTAATTTTTTTATTTAATAATAAATTTTATTTATTTACTTATCATCTTAATTGTGTTTTAATTATGCACAATATAGATTCATATATTATTTAATAAAAATTAAGATAAATATAATTAACTTAATTAAACTTCAAAATTAATATTTAATTTAAAAAATTAATCAATTTGAATGAATTAAATTCATTTCACAATTGAACATTTTAATTTATGATTAACTGATTAAAACTGACTTTAAGATTTTAATTTTAAACTAAAATTTCATGACTTTTAGATTATATTTGAGAAAATAAAAAATAAAAAAGTAAATATTATTTTTTAAAATTACATGATAAAGGATTTAACTATTATTTTATTATTAATATCGACATTTGAAATATTTGTAAAATTTAGTTATTAGTATTAATTTTAATAAAAGTTTTAAAGCTTTATCAAATTAAAACCTGTGCATTATCATCTAAACTTAGAATTCACTCTAAACTGACTCATATTTTACTCGATTTAAACTCAACTTAATTTTTTTAATTTAAAATTAATTTACTCATAATTAAACTGATTCAATTAAAATATATATTAACCTTTATATTTATTAACCTAAATGTAATGTATAGGAATCTCTGTTTTCTATATTTTGGTTTTAGGGTGAATGTGACTGTTTGGGCATTACATGGAGGTATGAGTTAGGCACAACCTCGTGAACGATGAACATGAAACCTCGTGAACGATGTTATATATATGAGTTAGGCGTAAAGTCGTGCACGATAAACGTGAAACCTCGGGTTAGCGTAACGTCGTGCACGATCAACGTGAAACCTCGGGTTACGCATAACCTCGTGAATGATGTTATATAGTGTGGATTTTTGGTGTCACGTGTATAGCTAATCCTGAAGTCAGGTGTTGGGATAGTATGCAGTTAGTGGGTAAGTTCTAAGAGTTGGTGTGAGCTAGATCATAGTCGTGCCAAGTATTAAGTTAATCATGCCAAGTGTCGAGTTGCATGAAAACATGCAAGAGAATAGTATATATTCTCTGATTCTGTCCTTTTCTCTCTCATTAACTCTTTCTGACATTCTAGTTCCCTGAAAAATTGGGGGAAATAGCCCAGCGGACAGGACGAACTTGAAGTAGGGGAGATTTCAAGCTAATATTCATTTATTACCTTGGAAATGGCAGAAGCAAGGTAGGCAAATCTCATGCATATAAATATAAAAGAGATAGAGCTATGAATCTTTTACTTTGTACAAAAAGGTATGCATGTTTTTTCCTGATTTATACTGAATGTTTATGTGAAGTAATTTTGTGATTGCTTTGTTACTTTCTTGTTAACTGAGTAAGATAACACTGCAGAGAGTAACTGGAAAGCCAAGTCTAGAGGACTTGTATTAAATAAATGAACTGTGAAAAAAAGGGGAAGAAAAGGTGGTTTCCGATTTCTCGTCATATAGATGTCTGCCCAAACTGGAAAAGTGATGATGTTGATACTGTAAGTCCAGTCTACCGCTGAGGGTAGTATTGGCAGCGAGCTGAATATGTGGTACTATGGGTGGTCGCTGAGGACCATTCTAGTGAGTTTGAGCAGAGAGTCAATACAATAAGAAATCAGAACCAGTTGAGGGATAACGTCATCCCCGATGTTTGGTTGAGTAATCATCGTCTCCGATGTTTGGTGGGATTTGTCGCCCCAATGTTTGGTGGGACAATCGTAATCCCCGATGTTTGGTAGGACTGCTATGTTGAGTGGTACTATCACGAAAACACGAATGTTATAAATGTACGATGTTATGGGTAAAACTGATAACGCGATGTTATGGAAAAAAGATATTTTGACTAATTGTGGTTTGACGGTCCGATGTTCGGTAATTGAGAATTGTCGGTGCACATATCATGGCCGAAGTTTGGCTACAGTGTTTGTGCAAATATCGTGCCTGAGATTTCATATTTTTATAACATCGTGAATGGTATTATGAAATTTATCTGTGTGGTACAATGAACCCTGTTAAGGGGTGTTGATATGAATTCTGTACTTTCACACGATGTTAGAGTGGTTTCCTAACATCGTGATCGAAGGTTGATAATGAATTTGTTGAGCTAATCTACTGATAGTGTTCTGATGAAATATTTTTTTAGTATGAGCTTTGTCTACTTAATATTTTGAGACTGATGCTTTTTTGGTAGGTACTCTTCCACTTGGTCAACTACGGAACAAGGGCAAAAGGATTGACGAGGCTTGAACTATCACCTTTTTCCTATTTTTTTTTCAAATTGTAATAATCATCGTGTACGATGTTTGCTAAGTGAGCAAATAAGTGATCAGTAATAGATGTTTTATTTTATGCTGAATTTTGATATCGTCAAACTCGATGTTTCCTACCATCGAGAGTAAGATGGTTAAGGTGGCGGGTTGTGACAATAAATAAATTAAAATTATCATACAATAATTACATATATATTTATTTTATTATATAAATAATTTATTATATTTTAATATTTTAAAAAAAGAGATAGAGGAGAGTGAGGAATGAAGGAGGTTAGCTGGTAGGGGGAGAGAGGGAGAGGGGACGAGAGGAGAGGGAAGAGAGAGAGGGGAGGGAAAGAGGGGCAGGTGGTGAGAATAGAGAAAGAAAAGAGAGGGAGAGGAGAGAAAAAAGAGCAAGTTAAATGCAATTGTTGAAATTAAAAAATTCAGCAGCTTGGTACCAACTTTAATTAGATAGTATTGATAGATAGATAGATGATGTGTATGATGTGAAAGATTGAAATTTGTGTAGGATATAAAATAAAATTGATTTTTAAACATTTAAATTTTTGTATGATGTGAAATAAATATAAAATATTAAAGAAAGCGTGTTTATAAGAGTTAACTCCAAGCAAACAATGCTCAAAGTAGGCTCATGTATGGGTGCCAAAGAGGAGGGGGGAGGGTGCTAGAGGGTATTTAGTCTTTTTATCAACAATTTAATGGAAAATGTGATGGAAGAACTCAAGTGAGTGTTAGCAAAAATAGGGACCAATGCAAAATACTTTCACTTAGACCTACATGAACATGGGGAGAGACAGAAGGACATTTAGTCTTTTCATCATCAATTAATGGAAAATGTGATGGAAGAACCCAAGTGAGCATTCTAGCAAAAATGAGGACCACGGTGAAACGGTTTCAATTTTATGGATCGACGTGAATAGGGGTCTACCCTAGGGGTACTTGGATATAATTAACCCAACTTGATTATTTCATTATAAAAATTTCTTGATGGTTTCTCATATGTAGGGAATACCTATGTTAAGAATATTTTATTAATTTACCTCAGTAGTTTAAAAAGTTTTCTTTTGATATCTAGAAAATTTTCTTTTTATTGTTTTAGTAATTTCTAATCATTTTCTTTTATCTTTGTGCGGGCAAACTTTGTACATTACCTCATTGCTATTAATTTTCAGATAAAAACAAATTTAATAAGGATAAATTCACCCCCAAATTCTCTCTCCCCCTCATAGCTCCTTTCTCTTTTTACTTGGTCTTTCTTCATATTCTTTCTCCCTTTTGTTTCTTTACTTATCTTACAACACACATTCTACACAAGTACTCCAGCCTATTCCTTCAGTAAAGTTATTACTATATGTACGTGTTCTTGTCTTTGAAGAAAAGATGCACCATTTTGGCATATAGTTAGATAATTTAACTAGTAATAAGGAAAATCAAATGATTGAAATTCCTACTACAAGAAGTGGATCTTCTGGAAAGAAAATAAATGAAGAGAAGAAAGCATTTGATTAAATATAGATCTCCTTTGAGAATCTTAAAGGATAAATACCAGTTTTAAGAAGCACACTGCACGATTTGCGTGGCACATGGATCGTAGTTCTTCAGATGAAGTGATCTCAGAAGCAATTTGCAAAGAATGATCATATTTTGATAATGCTTCATCATACTGCCCAGCCTGAAATAACTTATTTCCTTCTGTCTTAGCATCACTGGCCTGGTTTAATGCTTTCTGATGAAAAAAAGCAATTAACAAATTATGATTGGTGAAGAAGCTGCACAATTGATAGGATTAAACATAATCATATCATCACTACTATATACTTAAATGTGAAGAGTAATGCATTTTAGAAGAGCGCAAACAAATAGCAAGGATATAAAGCTATTTCGAGCGTCTCATTTAAAAAAAGAAAATATTTTGAAGAAAAGATGAAAATTATTGACTTTTCAGATAACAGCTCAACCTTAATATGTCCGAGAAGTACAGCCCCTCAAATATACAAATAATGAAACAAATGTCAATCTGTCCTGAACACATCACATCTAGAAGCACAGTCATATAGTCAAGAATTCTCTAATAAAAGTTCCTCCTTAGCATTAGTTCACCTTGAAGTTAGCTTACCATGAATCATTAACTTGAACAATGTTCTAATAATAACACTACAGTTGTAGATATTAATTAGTTTACCCTCTTTAGTGGTAATATTGCATGAATTTGGACCTTGTTTGGCGAAGTTTTCCGCCACAACAGATTTCTGCAATCGTAGCTGTGTTGGAATGATTTTTCATGCTCTTGGTAGAAAGCAGTATAGATGCTCTGTACAACAAAGTTGTTTTACTAAATATCCTTTTTATGAAAAAGATTATGCTGTACAGAACAGCTGTTGCAGAAAGTTGCCCAAACAGGGCATCAAAATGCAAAATACTTGTTTGCTATGTAAAGATTATGATAAATCAAAAACCAATAGTCGGAAAAATATAAACACCCATCAGTTCAGATTCATTAACTGAATCAAGTGCTAATCCTTAAAACAGTTAAGAAAATGAACAACTTTTTTATTTCAAAATTAATGCAACTGCATAGTTTATATTATTGGACATGAACACATTTATATGAGCTTAAAGTAGAATGAAAATCCTCTATCAATTTGCATCAATCAGGCAATTAATAAAAAAATTGTGAGCACTCACTATTCTTACGAGGTAAACCAACTTCTTCGTTCCTGTATGTTTAGTTCAATGAGCAAACCTAACCTTTCTTGGGTAATCGATATACAAGGATTATGTTGGAGAAAGAATATCAGTAGAGGAAGATACCAATGGTTCAGTTATTATACATAAATCATCTTAGATTTTTCCTTGATGTTATCATCTCATAACACCATGTGGTCCATGTCACACATCCATCACTCTTAACTAAAGTGGCCAAAAAAAAAGAATCTCAAAGCTCGCTCATTAACTTCTCAAAAAACGAATATAATTTAAATCAACTCAATTTATTTTTGAATAAGTTTTGGGTCACATATCAGGTTCGAAGTTCATTTCAGTCTTGTTTGACTCGAACTTGACACGCTCAAAATATATTTTGAGTTGAGTCAAAATTATAAATATATATGTTCTGCACCTATTATTCTGGAGTGAAGTTCCACTCAGTAGTTGAGGTAGGGAGCATGAGCTAATCATACAAAGGAAAGCCAGGACTTGAATACTGTTCATATTTTCAAATTTCAATTCCTTTACCAATTATTTGATGTGAATGTTATGCTCATTGAAACAGTAAGTGTTAGTCTAGGGTACATACCCTAAAGAATGCTTTAATAGATGATTCTAAATCCCAAGTCTCTAGCTTATTCTCAAAACCCATAAGAATAGACAATGTTTAGCCCTGTTTGTTTAATAAGTTCAAAATTAACTCGGTTAATTTTAAACTGGCATATCACATCACATATGAAATTTAATAATAAAAATTAACTATATTTCAAATTATACATATAATTCAAAATAAAATTAACTTTATTTTACATCCTACACACATACCAAAATAATAACTAACTTATATCACATCTTTCATCTATTTCAACATAATGACTAACTTTATTCCACACCATTTACAATCTTCAATAAAAAAATATCTTCATTCAAGTTTAACTTTAACCTTGTTAAAATTAAACTTTGTAAACAAATAGGCTAAGTGGTCCTATGCAGCTCCTCTTTAATCCACAAAGGGATTTTTCAATTCCCGCAATTCCAATTAACTGCTCTTATCCATGAATTATTTCTCTGCCACTCACCAAAGTTTGCAATCTGCCTCTCATCAAGACCCACTTTTATATTTGAAAAGCTTCATTTAGCTCTCCATAACCCGAACTTCCCAACTTGTTTAGTTTTAGCAGCTCGTGAATTATGTTATGTCCGCATTAAAACAAAATTTTATAAAACTTGTCAAGTGTTTCACTGTACTAGTATTTTTTATTTTTTTATTTTTATATGTGATTAATTCCTAGTGGGATTAAGGCTTGGTTGTTGTTGTATATGTGATTAATAAAGATCTGTACTCTCTATCTTGTTTGTCATGTTTCGCATATTTGTTTTCTAAACACCCATAGCATTTGCATTTGCAAGATGTTCTCAAGTTGAGAAAGCAAGAGCAGCAAGCCTGTAACGAATCTTATAAATTTGCTTGTTTATAAGTAAATTTATTTTGTGGCTTTCAAGTTTGACTGTTCGAGTCTACTCTACCTCGAATATTTGGAGTTCAAGTTTATATTGACTAGCGCAAAGTCGTCCCACTACTAGCTCTACTCTAAACTCTAGTCCAATCAATTCATCACAAAGCAACTAATCGATTAGGCTTACAAAATAGTTGGGTCACATCCCTTAACAATCCATTCCAAATCTGAATCAAGAGACCTTCATGTTGAGTTTGGAACAGAAGTGATCAAGGTAGTTTTGTACAAGTTAGAATTATAAAGTTCCCCAAATTAGGATCGAACAAAACAATCAAACATTAAAGACTATATTTTATAAAAACATATGCTAAATTCCCATTTAAATAAACAATTAGCATAAAATATGTTACACTAAATTAATCAACAATTGCATTTTATATTGAAATGTCAAGAATTTTGAACTATTAAATACTTGCGTGAAGTTGTATATGACACTATAATGACTGATTTCAAGTGCTTCACACACACAAGCATTCCCCCATGAATACAAACACACACTAACATTAAGGCATGGCCCAAGGCGAGCACCAGATCACTTCTACGTGCATAGTTCTTACATACACCCTCCTTATGGATATATTCTATATAGTACTTGCATGATACTGTTAAAAGTGATGACCATGGAAATACATTTGCTTCAAATCTGTCAAATCTTATTACTTGTATGAATAATGATTATAGTAAATTCATATTTCATTTACCTTTAGATGTGCTCGCTTGATATCTAAATATATTCCATGATATGTATACCTAATTTTTTATATTCTGAGCACATAATCCTTTCTACAAGCTTGTGATGTGGCAGATCGTTTAATATAGTTGGTACTTAAAATGCGCATGCACGCATGCATACACACAAATATAAGAAGGTAGGTATAGGATTAAGTCTTAAACCTGGATACCAAATTGAAGTAAGTAGAGCAAATCAGTGCCATTTTCAGGATAAACAATCGTTTAGGTTTTTAAACTCATTATGTACCTAATCAAATCGGAGCTCAAGTCAACTCTATCCATTTGCATACCTTCCTATAAGTGCTGATCATGTAGCAAAGAATGAATATAATCAGAGCAATGATTATATGATTAGAGTTTAACCATACGTTAAATCATTATTTATAATCTTCTTATTAGGAAGCATGAAGCCTAGGGCACTCATTCATATCTTTTCCTTTGAAAATCAGACCACCCGAAAGGTCATCTTAGGTTCAAAATCACACAGCCTTGCATGTCTTCCAACAAATAGCAAACTTTTACTCATACATTTAAATATATTAACAATACTTTCCATCCTTGTTACACAAAGATATCGAACATTATGAAGCATCTCATGCAGTTTCAACAAAGGAATAGGTTTAACATCCAATAACACTATGGAGTAATAACAACTTATTTCAAATTGATTCCAACCCAAATAACAAGCTGGATATGTTTGTTGGATCCTAAGAACAATAAGTCATTCTCATGATTACATAGATCTCTTATATGGGAGTTCACTCATTTTCTTCAATTCAATGTCGCAACCTTCCTTATCTTATTGTAAGTTTTCCAGAAGTAAAAGACAAACTCCAAACAACAAAATTGTAATTTCAATTCACCATAAAGCCAATGTAATATATACAAATTAGGACTGACAAGTTTGTTCACAATATCCATAATTCAAATTTCTACCTCTTTTAATTCTTCTTCTGTCAATGCATCTTCGAAGCGGTCATCCTCACTAACGCATCCATCTTCAGGCTCAGATGGTTTTGGCGGCACCACCAATGAAGGAAACGTTGGAATCTCGTGGCTTGTAGATGTTTCTTCTTCTTTTTGGGGTTCAACTGCTGGTTCGATGACCACCATTGCCTTACATTTAAGAATTTAAAACGTGAACAATTTAAGGAAGTAACATAGCTAAAGGTGAAAAATCAATTACTAAAATAATATCTCAAAAATAATAAAGGGGCACTCTTTCAAAAAGATAGACCTAATAGTTTTAGTTTATCGACCATTGAAATGGTTGCCTTCAAGAAATCCTTTGAGTATTATGCAAGCAACTAAAATGAAAATATAACGATGGCTTTTTAGAAAGTATTTAGTGGAAAAAAAAGGACTTGAAACATGAATGACTTCATAGAACTAATGAGAGGCTTCAAGAAAGAAGGCAATGAGAAAGAAGTGTATTCATCGATTTACATTCTAGGGGAATATTTGCCATTTTAGGGAAAAAAGGCTTTTTGAATTTTTTAGCTTTTTCCAAAACATGTGTATAATAGAAAATAAAATAAACTAGCTATGTTAAAATTGTATAAGATGTAAACTAAATTTGATTGATGTTTTGACAATTGTGTAGGATGTGATATAAGGTAAATTATTTTTATATTGGAGTTTGTATAAGATGAGAGAAAAATTAATTACTTTTATATATACATATATAAAATTTTTAAATGTATAGCCATGGTATTTGGCATTTAAAGTGAAATGCCAAATGGAGAGATTAAAAACATTAATTTCATGGCGAGAGAGAGGTGTGTAGTACATAGAAATATACATATGGATTGTACTTTAACACATCTATTTTAAGATCGGAGTTATCATTAATCTAATATGACGTTTAAAAATCACTCAAATGAAGATTAATCAAAAATTTAAATTAGATTTTGGATCAAATTAAGATTAGCTCGATCCAAGTGAAATAATAATAATAATTAGAATTCTATTCATAAATATTTATACATATAAATAATTAGGTCAAAACAATAGCCTAGTGCATGCAGCCTTAGAATTTCCTCCAATGACCCATATTTGAACCTCCAGATTAGTTTTCTTTCTTATTTTAATTTATAGTCATTAAATTAAGATGAACGATCATAATTAAAATTGTTGAATGAACAAATACATGTATGCCTAAGATTTTGACCGAAAGTTTAGAAATTATTCAAATGAGTTATCTCGAGATGAATCAATTTTGAATCAATAACCAACAAGTCGGGTCTAAATTGAAACGTGATCAGATCAACCCACTTCGTCCTAATCTTTGATCAGCTTGAGATCAAATCAAAAACTTTTTAATTCGATCTTGAGCCAAGATTAGATTGGCTTAAGATTGAATCATTAACAACCCTAGTGACATTGTTAAACATCCTTTACGAGTTGGATTCAATGACCTATGATACCATTGCTCATCAGACCTAAACTTTTCTTTTGAGGTATGCAAGAACTATTAAAGAAGAATATTTCCTAAAAAACATTGCAATAGTAATCATTTGTACAGTGGTCCACCCAACAACACTTGCAGAAGATAGTAAAATATCATCTTTACAATAGTCGCAAGGATAATTGCAGAAAATACTTCATATTAGTATGAATTCGTGTCCACAATTGTTGATGCAACTTGTATAGTTTGAGGTGGATGAATTTGCTCAAATATCATGATTAGAAATCTCATTAAATATAAAAAATATAAAGAAAATGGAAAGCAAAAAAGGGGAAAACCATGGCATCTAGATAAGGTGGCTTAAAGAAAGATTCTGTTATGAAATAACTAGCAATAGAGATATGAATCTAGGGAAACTACAACTATGTGAAATAACCAATAATACAGGTACTCAAGTGTATGCACCAAATTATCTCTATCTCCATAATCAGCACTAAGAATGCCAAAATAAACTTTTGGTGAGGAAAGCTAGTTACGCCAAGCATGTAGCATTGTTCAAACGTTGGGTCCTCAATCCCAGTCTTGAATGCGAGTCCAAACTTGCCAGTCAATGTCCCTAACAACCTGAAAATGAGCTCTAGCACCTCCCCCAAATAATCTATTGTTCCTCTCATTCCAAACAAGATCGATGGAGATAGCAAAAGATAGGAAAGCTAAATCTTTGTGGTAGCAACTCGGATAAGAGATAGAGGAAGTAGTGGCTGGTAAAGAAAAGATCATACTGAGTAGACACACAATTGCAAAAGGAAAGGATAGTATTAAAAACTTATTTGGTATAAGGGCACTCCAAAAAGAGGTGGTAATGTATTTCAAAAGCACTGAAGCAAAGAAGATAGTCAGGGTTGCAACTAATGCCAATCTTTTGGAGAAATAGCTTCCACTAAAAGAGAATAAGGTAAATGTGGTGAAAAGACTACCTAATGGACTTGGTGGTAATAGTTGGATCAGGGCTCTATTCAAATTTATTAGATGAAGAGCTAGGTGAGATAATACTCAAGAGATTAAGAAGAGTTTTTTTTTTATTTTTGAGAAGATTAGGAATGAAAGAAGATGAGTAAATAGGAAGCGAACAAGAGTTGTTTATCATGATCAAGGAGATGTGTATCTTCAGGGAGCCCAATAACAAAATTGCATGTCCATATACCCGAATCCAAGGATCGAAGTAGAGTGAAAAAAATTATCGTCCCCCGATAATGTATATCATCTTACCCCACACAAGAGATTTTACCTTTAGGATGGAGGACAAAAAGGAAGAGGCATTGTATGGTTTGGCAGGCTAGAAGGAAAGGGCTATAATTGTGAAGCATCCACTTTGCCAAAGACCATGCTTATGGATTTGTTTGATAGGGAGTTTAATACACACAGTGTTATTAATATTGGTAAGAGAGTCAATATTTAAACCATAGGCAAAATAGAGTATGCAAATATCATTCCAAGCCACACGTTGAATAAATTTTGCCCTTGGAACTAGTTAAGAAGAAGTGGGAGGCAAGACTCTTAGCCTCTTAGATAAGGTGTGCATGGGTCGGATCAGTTTGGTTCCATACCTATTATGGACCCGACCCAAGCCAAATTAGTTCCACTATATGTGGAGCCGGATCCGACCCATGTACCTATAGACCTAGCTTATACCTGAACCATTGGGTCTAAGTTGTGGTTTGCAATTTACAACTCTCACGCACTCATCCCTCAGCATGTTGCAATTCACCTTTGTGTTTTTATGCCACATAACAACTATTCCTGCTTCTGGAGTTGGTGTAAGGAGACAATTTTAATGTACTACAATCAAAAAATAAATTCAAAGATAATTACAATAGAAAGATAGCATATCCAAAAATATATGAGTGCCTCATGAAATTGAATTATATATGAAAGATCTTTCATATAGTTTAATAACTTTTTTTAAATAGACATATAGTTCAATAACTTAGAAACATTCAGATACAACAAACAATATAGATTGTTTAAAACTTCAATTATTACAACACTTAATAAATGTTTTAATTGCTCTACTTAATCGAAGACTTGAGATTGCGACTCTGTGTAGTGCTGGTGAGTGTGTCTAAGTTCTGGTCGTTCGGTTCACTCAGATCTATTTATTAGACCCAAGAACCGACCCAAAATGTTGGTTTTAGATATATTAAGAACCACAACTGACCTGAATTATTTTAGACTCAACCAAAACTCATCAGTTTGGGTTTGGTTCGGGTCAGTTCTCAATTCTTCAGGTATTTTGGCACACCCCTACTCTTAGGAATAACAAGAAATGAGGTCCAAAACTTATAAGATAGCACAAATAGTGGTCTCGAGATACTGTAAGTGCCCCACAAATGAAGAGTTCTTGGCAATCTACTAGAGTGATGTGCTGAGAAGAAAGGAAGACCAACATGGGTAAAAGGGAGACTGCATATATGAAACCCTATAGACTTAACTAAAGGAGGAGGATTGACACGAGAACCTGAAAAAACAATAAGGCCTTTTTGATAATTGACTGACAGACCCGAACAACCTTTAAAATGGGGAAGAATATAGGTAGGAATAAATGTGGAAGGATTTTTATCAAAGACAATAATATCATCTGCATAAAATAAATGAGAGATGTTGTGGGGAGAGGTAGTAAAGGGAAAAGACCTAATTTAGCCTTCTCTTTAATAAGACAATAAAAAGGCATCTATGGCAATGATGGAGGAAACATTGGACAATCTGGCCGAATACCACTATTTGAAGGGAAACAACCTTCAATAGAGTTGTTAATAATAACAAAAAAATGAACATTCGTAATACAACCATGAACCCAAGTGAAAAAGTTAGTAGGAAAGCCCTTGGCCACTAACCAGGAAAGAAGAAATGCTCTATCCAGAGTGTCGAAAGCTTTATAAAGGTCAATCTTAGTACAAAACCTATTCAACTTGGATTTGATGTTGAAACCTCGATTGAACTCTGTAACAAGCAAGAAGTTATTCGCAAGGGTTCACCCTTTAACAAGAGGGTCTTGAGAGGGGAATATAGATGCAGCCCCAAAGAATTAGAGGGCTAGCATAAAAGATAACTAGTCAAGTCTGGCCTATCATGGCATCTCACCCATTTTAGAAGAGGAGATTATCTCTTATTTATAGCAAATGTAACACTATATGTCGTAACTATTTTCGTTGTTTCTTCGCATGTAATTAACAAAGTTTACAGGGTTGTAACCTTTGCAACTGGTTCCATAATTATAGAAGGAAAGAAATCAACAAGTGATGACTTTCTCCCATGAATGTGGATGGGAGAGTAGTACCACATATGAGAAAAGTCCTATGAATCTAGAATAAGTATAGACATTCTGGAAGCAGATGAGTATAAATTAGGTTTTTGTCATATTTAGGCCTTGTTTGGTCATGCATATTTTGAGGTAAAATATTATTTTATTAATATTTTAAATTTATCATAAATTTTAATAACTTAATTTCACATCCAAATACCCAACACATATTTTAACTTTAAAAATTAACTTTATTTTACATCCAATATAAATTTTAATATTAAAATTAATTTTATTTCATATTTTACATACCTCCCAATATTAAAATAAATATATTTCCCATCAAATTTATAAAATAATATATTTTTCTTCTCATGCCCAAAAATTACCCTCCAACCTTATATGAAAGATGTTTGGTATCCATAACAAGGATGGATTTCTAGAACAAGGATAAGCTTCTAGTTCCAAAATGATTAATGACAAGAAGCTAGTCCATGATCGAAGCAATCTCCAAATAGACGCCAATGGAGTAATATGGCAACTGGCACATATGCGGCCCAAGTTAAGGTATCAGATCTTATCATCAACATAAGCCCCTTGAGTGTCTGGGATGGTCATTTTTGTGGGCCCGGGAACTCAGGAACTCAATTCAAAAGAGATGTCATGCGTGACGCTATCAAAGAATTAGCTTCATAAGGTATCTATTTGTCTTGTCAAGATACTAAAAAAGGATATGGTTGGCGCGGATGCAGTGACAATCCTATATGATGCCAATGGTGAAGAGTCTATTGGCCGATAAGCTTCCAAATTAGCTAAAGTAAACTAAACTATTAATGTTCAAATAATTTAATTCAAAATAATCATAAACTCCTAAACTTTAGTTAAACCAACTTCAACTCAATGAAATCAATCAAGCATCTGATTTCAAGGCTCATTAAAAGTCTAACATCTACTGAAAGGATGCATGTTCGCTATTAAACGTTTACCTTAGCCTATGTAAAAGGTTCAGTTAGGGTTGTACTTGAACCTGTGCAGAAATTACAACAGGAGATTAGCTTGAAGAAAGTCAAGTTATACGTAGACTCATAAAAAGTCGAGTTAACTTTACTTTAGAAAAAGTCGATGGTTTGCTCTTGAGCCCACAAAGAGCAGATTGTAAATTAGATATGAGTCCATGTCAAAAAACCAGATTTGTTTTTAGTGGCAAATTTTCGATTGAGAAGCTTAGGGGTGGAGTAGGCTCACAAGAGTTGAACTAACACTACTCGAATGGGTTGATCTTTCTCTCGCTCCTTGCCTTTTTATTGCTTGTTTCATTCACTAGAGGGCTACGGTTTGCTCTACGACATTTACTCAATGATTGCTGAAATCGCAAATTTTTTCCAGTCTTTCAACTCTTTCTAGAGTCAATCAGTTCAATTTGACCAATTGAATCTAAAATCAACCAAACAGTATTAGGTTTCTTCACTTATCCTTTCGTGCTCAATTTCACATGATTCACTTTTAACTATGTTAAAGCTGATAAATATTTAAATTAAATAATCAAAATCAATATTTAATTGAATATTAATATTAACATAATTTGAATATTTTAATAAAGGTTAATTAACTATTTTTAGTTAAGCAAATCATTTTTAGTTACCTAATTCACCTCCCCCTTGGGAAGCTTGAGGACCAACATAAAGGCGTTACATTTGTGTCAGGTATCATCTATTTCTGGAAAAAGCATGTAGATGCAGCTCAAAAGGAGCAGAGGGCAAGTATAGAGGATAACAAGTCAAGGTGCAACTAGGTTTGGTTTGAACCTGAACCAATTAGGATCAATTCCATGATTTTTAGTACCGAAACCAATAGAAGTTCCATTAGACCCAAATTGAAAAATCGATTTGGGTCCAGTTCAAATCCGGTTCTAGCTACAGAAAATTGGGAGAAGTTCTTAATAATAAAGATTGTAGTTTTCCTTCAGTCAAAAAAACTAATTCATAGTAAAATAGTGTTATTTTTTAACAGAATAATAAAGTCAGTTGTTCTAATATATGCAAACAACAGCTTGTACTAACATATGGGGTGGCAAATCAACTAATATTAACAGCAATGCATTATAAGCAGCCTCGTTAATTTAATACCACTAAAAAAATGATAGCATTGTGCCGCAAACCAGTAACATATCCACGCCAAAGAAACCATCGCACGGTTGCTAAATTAAGCATAAATAATATCCAGACAAGTATAAAAATTGAGAATCCATCAAACAATGAAGCAGCAGAAGACTACAAGAATAAGGGAGAAGAACCAGGAAGAAAAAAAGATCACTAGAATACTAAGGCTAAGCAGACGAGTACCTAGGTCGCACAGTGAAGATTTAATACGCGGTAGTGCGGCACGGAGCTTCCTCTGCCGATAATAGATCTCAAGCAGCTTTTTTCCCTCTCCTCCCTTCGCCGGCCGCCGGCACTCGAGCTGGATCCTGGAGATTCGTCCGTACTTCGCACGAGAAGGAGCCAAGAGGCGCAGTCGACGTCTCGGCGAACCGTGCAAGGGAAGAGAGGAAGACCCCGCACGGATAGGGAAGGGCGGAACAGCCGGCGCCGCGGATAGGTGATGCAAACGGCCGTCGCAGCCGGCGGCGAATGGAAGTGAATCGAACGGACGCTACAGATCTGGCGACCAGCAGAGGCGGCTGGCGCCGATAGGGTTGATCGTGGAGAAGGTCGGTTCCAGTTTGCTCGATCATCAAAATCGAGAACCAAATCGAATGTTCTAATTATTTCCTTTTTTTATATAAAAAAAAATTATTTAATTTAATAACATATATAAATAATTTTTAAAATTATTATAAAATTATTATGCAAAAAAATATATTTAAATATTATTACATGTAAATAATATATTATAATATTAAAATAACATTAAAGAAACATTTAGTTTAATGTTAGGGCAATTACACCTAGGTCCTTGAGTTTCAGGATTATTATCACACAAGTCCATATTTTAAAATTTATATCATCGGGATTCCTAGGTTTTCAAAAATTATCATCTGGGTTCTTTTTATTTTTTTATTATTAAAAAATATAAAAATTACCATTATACCCTTACCCTCCCTCTCTCCAACAGATTCGGCAGCCGCGCCGTTACCNAGGCGCGGGGCGGTGCGATGATGGCGCGGCTGCCGGATCTGGTGAAGAGAGGGAGGGTAAGGGTATAATGGTAATTTGTATATTTTTTAATAATAAAAAAATAAAAAAAGACCCAGATGATAATTTTTGAAAACCTAGGGACCCCGATAATAAATTTAAAAAACGTGGATATGTGTGATAATAACCCTTAAACTCAAAGACCTAGGTGTAATTTGCCCTTATTAATGTTATCTCAATGCTATCACATTATCTAAAGTAAATAATTATTTATTTTAATAAAAAATTTTAAATTTTTTTAAAAAAAATTTAAAATTATCACTCAAAATATAATATCTAAATATTATTATAATATTTAAATAACATCACATAACATTAAGATAATATCAAACCAAATGCTCCCATACTAAATGACCCTAAATCAAATAGAATCAGAACAAATCAAATTGATTAGTTCATTATTATTTCATATTATTATTTTATTTTTCCCTTATTTTTATATTTCCCTAATCTAAATGAAAGTTGTCTTCTATTTATAACTAATACAAGAGTTTGTGTTGTTATAAATATTTTATTTATTTTCCACCACATATGAGAAATGTGTGTTACTGAGTTGTAATTATTATAACTACTTTCGTAATGACATTTACAAAAAAGTTTTAAAAATTTTCCTATGAACAAAAATGGGAGAGTCATTTCACATATAAGAATTATCCCTTAAAATAGGATAATAGTACCCTAGAACAAGGATGATATCATAAACAAGAAAGAATATACAATTAAATTCACTAAAACATTAGTAGCTATCATTGTCAACCAAAGCGAACGCTAATATTCTCTCGTCGACTCTATTACTTTTGCATTAGTTTTGTATTGGTTAATAAAATGATGTTAAATTTAATAATATCATTATTACTAGTGTTTAGAGTTAATGTTAACTGGGAATGCCCCCTATACGTCATGCAATAGTTGAATAACTTTTTGATTTATAAGTGATTCGAGTCAAAACAAGTATAAAATATGTAAAAATTGCTAAAATGAGTAGTGATAAGGGGATCTTTGAGTGATGGCCAACTAATTTCTATGCATGCCCAATACCTCAAGGGTGCGTCAAGCTATTATGGTGCTAGCTAGAAAATTATTCGTGGGACAAATTTAGTCAGTAAGTTGATTTTTCGTCTATTTCCTATAACATGTAGTCTCATGCTTCTAACTCTCTTTCATGTGTCCCCACTCGCTCCATAGCTAGGTAATATTGAACTGAGGTCTAAAAGAAAGCCTACTTTTATTCTTGGTAAGAGAAATTGTTCATGATTACTAATGGTTCCTGCACTATGTTGTTAGAAAAGCGAATCACTTTCTGTTGTCTAACACGAGTAGCTTTTTGGATCAACAACAGGAGTTACAGAGGAGCTACATGCTGCCAACTTCGGATGTGTTTCAAGGTCCCATATTATTTAGAGTTTCTATTGTTCATTTTTTCCCTTTACTTTCGTTACTCAATATTGAATTCGTTGAATTCTTGTGTTTCTTCTCAAGTACCTTGCACTTTTATTTGAAGATTTTTATGAATAACAATTATCTTAATAAAACTTCATATTTGCTATTTTGAAGTTACTTTCAGAGTTTTTTTTTTCTTGAAATGGCCATTGATCTCTGCCCTTATGATATTTTCTTTAATATAGCCCTGTTTAATTGGAAGTCATTTTGACCATGATCATGGCAAAAATGGCTCTAACAATTTTATTAAAAAAAAAATATTTTTCATCCTCAACACATAAATTTAAATATAAAAAATTCACTTTATATTACACGCTACATAATTTTTAACATATTATACTTAATATATTATTATTATTTTTAAATAAAATAGTTGAAGATCATTTTTTTTAATGGCCTAACCTTTAACCAAATAGGGGCTATGAATAAGATTGCCCTCCATGCTTTGGATTAATTCATAGTTCTTGCATGAAAGTTAAATTCTTAAATAAATGAATAGTTTCCCTTATATTTTGCCTAACTAATTTTCAAAAAAAAAAAAGGAAATTCATCAAGCATAATGGGAAAACTTGGCCAATGCAAAATACAGGCTAGCCTCATGGACTGAAATGCAACTTGCCTTCATTCTTTACATCTTATAATCATGCATGCAATTTTATTATAGTGAAGCAGCAAGCACATAAGAACAACAAAGAAGAAACAACCTTTCTTCTTTGCTTAATTATTTTGCAATAATATATATATATGCAGTCTAATTTCATTCAATTATTCTTTCCCAAAGAAACCTGTGGAGCTAAAAAAAAAAAAAAAACCAAGCTAAATTCAGATGATCTTCAAATCTAACTTATCCCTCCTGCAGTCCGTTTGAAACAGTTCAAGTTTATTTGAAGCCAACTGGAGTGAGTACATCACCTTTTTGTACTCCGCCCACATGTACGACTTGTATCTCGGAGGATTATTAGGTGTGACCATTAGGGGGAGAGGGGAGATGCACGTTTGAAGCGATGGAGCTGCAAAGAAGATTGTAGAAAGCCTTGACCTCTGAGCATTGGCGATGGCTCTATGCCTTACACTAACAAACCTTCCATTTGTCATCACCTAGAATACAAATAGAATATTAGATAGATTAACAGTCGATTATTATCTATTCACTTAAATATAACTCCTACTCAATTTTTTTTTTTTTTGAAACTGCTCTTATGCAATTTGAATATAGGCATAGAGGTTTAACATTTTTTATTGTTAGTCCACAAATTTTGAATTATAGGGCTTAATTAGGTCCCTGTGGTCTTAGGATTTTTGCACGATAGTTTACAGATTTTGAATCGTAGCTCTTTAAGTCCATGAGATTAGCAATCAATTATAATTTGGTCCTTCTATATTTTAACATTGACATGCTCGGTTCAAATTGATTATATCATTGCGGGTGATATAAGGGTTGGATCTAATCGTACTAGAATTTAAAATGTATCAACAAATGTGAAAAACTTTAAAACCTCATGTACATGTCTTTAATTTGTATACCCTTGTATATAAAATTTATTAATCAAGAAAATATTAATAACTGACCTGAAGTGCATCACCAACATTGATGAAGAAAGCTGAAGGGTCAGATTTAACTGGAACCCACACACTGCTATCCATGGGAGGCTGTATCTGAAGGCCTTCCACATCATTTGATCTGAGGATGGTGAGGATCTGAGGGTCTGAATGCTCACCAAATCCAACTCTTGATTCAGCTGATGATTTATTATGATGATGATGATGATGATGATGATGATGATGATGATGATCAATATCATTATTAAAAGGGGATGGATAATGATTTATTCTTATGAGAGAATCACTCTCACTATCCCTTATGAGCTTGCTGAAGGACCTTCTGTCCTCAAGTCCTAGGCCTTCTGCTATTATTTCCAGCAAGTCACATGCAAGCTCCTTCACTACTTGCACGTAATCACTTAGGGCATAGCTGCAGGATGAAAGAGACAACTTATATATATATATATACATATAGGGGTGTGAAAATTTCAAACTAAAAATTAGAAAAAAATGAAGGGGACTAGCCAAAGGATCAAGAGATGGCAAAGTATAAGATTGAAAAAGAGAAGGGACTTCCCTTGAAATCTCCCTAGAAGGAGAGAAAGAGGACCGAGACAACCTGCTAACTACCTTAGAGAAAGTTTAACAGTAGATGAATAGTATTTAGTAAGCTTGGGGAATCGGAGCTTCAAATTTAAAACCTCACTCTTACCATAAATAAAAGCATTTATAGTGAAAACATATTAGGTGAGATTTGGTAAATTAAGTGGTTCTTATTAATGAGGCAATAGATAGGCGGCATGGGCAGTGACATGCTTCTTGACAATTCAAATATTAATGACAGACACCTTCCTTATGCTCCTAAGAGATAGTTGTATCATAGGATAAAGTTATGATATGACAAAAACTTATCGGCTAGTTATCTATTTGATCTCCCTATTCTGCTGGCTCCGAACTGTTTAACCATTAAACTCAACCCAAGCAAGTCTCTCGAATTTATTTGGGAACATAGTTCGAGTGACCTACTTGGGGGATTAAGCTAAACTTACTCACGTGTAACGACTGGGTAATGTGGTAGATTTTCCTCCAATAATATATATATATATATATATGATTTTAGATAAATTATTGAGATATATGCTAGCTAGTTAAATTAATTTGCAGTGTTTAATGAATTTGGATTTTTTTTGTAATGTGTAAGATTTTTTTTAAATTAATCTATTAACCAATGACTACATTTTTATTTAGTTGCCACAGTTGCTGTTATCTTCATTCCTTTAGGTATTCCTTGGCCTGAAGGAGAACACTACCTACAATTCAATTACCTTAAATGCTTGTGAATATAAAATCATTCTTAGATCGTTACCGACAAGCGTAGTCTTTTGGGATAGTAATTAGTAATCAGCAGAAGAAGTAGGGCTACCTACAAGCTTAACTTTAACTATAGAGTTAATACGATATCAAGCCTAAGCTTTAACATAGTATCAGAGCCGAAAAAAATAAGAATATATAATTATTCATGGGCTATTACTTGTACTTTAAGTCAGTTAATAACTAAAAATTTAATATGATATTAGAGTCAAAAGAAGAAAAAATTAAAAATATAAAATTATTTTTTTGAATTATAAAACATAAAAATATTACTAAGTTGTTATCTACAGGCTTAAGCTTTTTAATCAATTAGTAGTCAGAAATTGAATACTATATGAAAGCCTAGGCTGGCCATTATACCTACAATATATATACTATAAGCTTTTAGGTCAATCGATTATAATTAGATATTTAACATGATATCAAATCGAGAAAATCATAAATTTGAACCACACGCTATTTATCTTAAACATAAGATTTTCATAGTATAATTTTTTTGAAGAAAGTACGTGTGGTGTAACATATTAATACCTCTGTGACATTTATATAAATGTCAAAAAAAGAAAAATTCTATACTGAATTAAGTACATATCAGAATATATAAATATCAAAAATGCTATATATAACTAATAAAAAATTGACCAATCATGATTTCAAGCCTTTAATTTACTGGATTTCCTACTGGAAAAGCACTTAATTTATTAGATAATTCAGCGAACTAATTTATGAATTAGTTATTAGGGATGTAAACTGAGACTTTAAAAATGTTTTTGAATTATTATATATGACGTTCGGGCTTAAGTTTTTACGTCATTTGGTAACTAAAGACGGAAAAAATTACCTTAATGTGTGGGGATCCTTCATGCTGAGTGCTCTAACTCTGTGGTAGATAGAACAGTGACTTGCATGCAAGAGTAGATACTCAAGGTCTCCACTGTCGCCATTGAAGCCTATCTGCTTGCTCCCATACCCCAGAGGGTTCGGAGGCCCAGCCTTCTTCTTCTCCGACGCCGGCAAAGAGAAGAACCCCACGCTTTCCTTCTCTGCTAGCTCAACAACATCTTCCGGCACGCCATGGCTGATCACCTTGAAGAAACCGTACTCCTCGCACGCTCTCACCACGAGCTTCCTCACCTTCTCTCTGCTCCATGAGAGGTCTACCACCGGCAAGTCAGCCGCGAGGATCCTCTCGTTGCCCTCCGGCGTGAGGGTTGCCACCACCATGGCTTCTTGCAGGCTTAGAGTAGCTAGCGGAGGAGGAGATGAGAAGAGGATGGAGATTGGAGGAGGTAGCCGTTGGTATTTGTAGGACGGCTGCCAAACTCGAAACTCGCTCGTATTTGAAATCGATTTAATTTATTTTAACTTGAGGACGACTTTTTTGAAATGAAATTAATTTTTCTCGTAATTAAATTTTTAGATGCTATGCATTTAAACTTTCAATCTATATATATAATAAAGTATAAAAGCCAAATTACTAATAGGTCTCTATCATTTACTTTCATTTTTTGTCTTTATTTTAAAATCTAATAACCTAAAATTATATTTTAAAAAAAATTTAAGTAAAAAGTTTTAAAAAAAATATAAATTAAAATATAATTATAAGTAAACTATAGGAATCTATTAATAATTTATTAAAGTATTACGACGCTATTTATTAACTCAAAATTCAATAGATAATTTAGTGTTGAATGTGATATTAATATTAATTTTGTGGTTTTTTTACATTTGGCACCCCATTGATATGCTTATCACAGATTTCAGTTTTCTCTTTGGATTAGTTACATTTAAACCCCAAAATAGTAATGCATCATTATCGCATCATTCCCATGTGGGACCTGTCCATAAACTAGATTGAACTATGGTTCAATTAAATTAATTAACTCCAATTAAGTTCAATACTTAATTGCAAATCCTACTTCAAGGAATTTAGCCGTCAAAAAAATTTACGATAATAATTGAAGACAAGATTAGTTCACGAACAGATTTGAAAATGAGGTTAGCGATGTCAGAAAAAAGGGGCAGCGAAGCTAATGAACTTTTCAAATCTATTTTCATTTGTCTCCTTTCTTGCTTTCTCTATTTACAATCAAGAGATAGTTGTGATTGGTTGAAAAAACAGGGGATCAATTTGTAATAATACTTATATTTTAGGAAATAAAAAGAAAAATATATATTTGTAATGATAAGTATAAATATTTTTTAAAATTTTAGCTATTAAAATATAATTAACCTGTTCTAATGTGACAATTTTATAACTTAATTAATTACCTTCAATTAAAATTATATTTGCATGCAATTTTTCAAAAAAAAAGAATATTCGTATTCTATAAATTTTAATTTTACTCATAAATCGATCATCAAAATAAGTAGAATTTAAAATCGAGTTCATTGCTATCAAACACATTAAACTTTTGCATAAAATCAATCTACTTAATAATTGTGTGAATTGAATGATGACAATAAATGACTTAGATAATAATAACTAAATTATTTGATTATTATATTTTTTTTTTATAAAATTTGATTATTATTTAGTAGGAGAAGGATATTTATATCTTATATTATATTTAAATTGGTATCATAAGTCACAAAGTTTGACAGATTTGACTATGAATTGACATCTTATTTAGTCGGTTCAATGTCAAAATAAAATTGTATATTAAAATGAATCACATCATAATAAATTAATTAATTTTCATAATATTATTATTTAATGATGATAATAAATTATTAAATATAGAAATATTTATTATTTTAAATATTTTTTTAAAAATAACTTTTTAGTTCAATTGGTTTAATGCTCAATGCAATTAATAATTTTTGATAATATTATTTAGAATGTTATTAAATTAAATAATAAAATTTTTTAAATTTATTACATATTATTAGGATAATATTGAAACAAAAAATTAAAAAAAAAAACTAGGAGCAGAAATAAAATGTTCATTTTTGTGTAAATTCATGTCACAAATTATTAGAGTTCGATTTCCTTTCTGAGTTAACTCTTGGTAGGGTAAATTATATGGCTTTTGAGATTTTAAGGGATTATAAAATATTCTTAATTTTTTACAAAATTTTAATTTAAGTCACTAAAATTATTCATAATTATTAATTTTTTATATAATACTTTTAAATTTAAATTTTCATAAGAGAAAAAATAAAAGATAAAAAAAAATTGAATTTAAAATTTTTATTAAATTTTTAAGAAATGATAAGAATACAAAAGTATAATAGTTATTTAGAATACGTAAATAATTAAATTTAACTTTTTTTTATTGAAAAATGTTAGCAAGAATGATGAGATTTTAAAAGAGCTACTAAAACTATAATCTCAAATCAAAATGGTAATTTTTTAAAAATTAAAATTAATTTGTAATGCTTTGTCAATCACAAGAGTTTAAATGCAATTTAACTAAAAAATAAATTGTAATTGAAACAAACATTTGATTTCCAATTTGATAAAAAAAAACTCATTTATATTTGTGTTTATATCTGTTTGTTAAGCATAATAAAATTATAAATCTTAAAAAATTTAATAAAAAATAATGAATGAACAAGTCATTCGTACTCCAGAATTGAATAAACTTGAGTAAGATACGATAATATGCTCAATATAATAACTAATATTCACGTATTAACGGTTATCTTTTATAAAAACTAGTTATATATTTGCTAAAAAAATGTATAAAATAATAGAATTAAATTAAAAAGATTTATAGATGATGGGTTACATATGTTTTTTAATTATGGTATATTCATGACCAAGTCAATTCAATTTATTTATATGTATAAAGATGGTGTTTTAATTGTTAATTAATATTTTTATTTGAAGTGTCAAATTTTAAATATAATCCATTTTATGATACCTCCAATGAATTATTTATTTCTGATTTATGCATCAATGTTAAGAAAAATAAACCATGAATATATACATCTTGATAAAGGCTTATTAAAACATTAAGTAATTAAAGAAATTCGAAAAACTTTTTAAAACTCGATTCAAGAGCTTGAACGAAACGGCACTCGCCTTAATTCGATACGCGTCTTGCCCTTCATCAAAGTCATGTGAATAAAATCATATCCTAGCTTATTTAAGTACGATAATATTTGATAAATATGATCAAATTATTCATCATAATTATCTCTTTCTTGCCCTTTCTGCACACTCAGCTGCTTATTGAAAATATTTCTAATTAACATAATTTATAACAAGACAACTGCAAATTAACAATTAATTCAGGCTAATTTTAATAACTAATTCTTTGATGAAAATATTATATAATTATGTCCTTTTATTATATTATTATTAATTAGAAAAATAGATTAATTAGTGGCTGCTAGCTAGATAATGAAATTTTCATATATTTGACTTCCTAAGTACAAATTAATTTAATATAATATATTATCTCCAGGGGCACTAATTGGAATCTAAATAAATAAATAATATATAATGCTTTATAGAGGCAAAATCCATTTAATTTAGTTTTAAAAAATTGTTGTTATCCACGGATTAAAAAATGACATTTTGCGTTTATATATAATAATTTAAAAATAAAAAAATATTTAGATACCTGAAATTAAAAAATATTATCATAAAAGATTATAATTTTAAACATGTTCATTTAGTTCCTTTTAAAGTCTCTAAAATATTTTCAATTGGATTAACATAAATACTTCACTTAAAGACTATTTTAGTGAATTTCATCAATATTAAGTTAGGAGGTGATAAAAATATAATTTCTTTTTAACTAATGAAATTATAATATGCTCCTACTAGAGATGTTGAAAATATATATTTATTTATATTTTTTTATTTCACCCTTAACATCACAATTTTTTTACTCTAACTAAAAATTATAATAATAGTGTGATTCAAACTTAAAATTTTTTGTTTCTCAAGTAAGCTACTTCTCCACTAAATTAAGAGAAATTATATAAATTTTATTTAAGTAGTGTGTTTTTTTATTTTATTTTCAAGTATTATGTATTTAAAAGTGAGATTTTTTCTCCCTAGAGTCAAGTGCAAATGTGAAAAATAATGTCATTCAATATATCTAAATTATAATTTATGGTTTATTAGTTTAAATATTATAAATTAAATTATTCATTTATAATTATTAAACAATATATATAAAACGGAGATTTTTTAAAAAATTTATTTATGTAATTTTTATTTATGCAATATATATGTTACTATTTATAGATATATTGTTTATTATTATCTGTGTTAAAGGAGGAAATATACAAATGATCAATTATTTGCAATTTTTTTTTAAAATTTTTTCTTGCTGTATAACTGTACATGCTTAGTATTTTTTTTTTCTTGTGTTACAAAATATCTGAAAGATATATGAAATAATTTATAGGATCTTTTTGAAATTTATTAATAAATTATTTAGGGCCTGTTTGTTTGTATGATTTAAATTTAATAAGGGTAAAATCAAAGTTTGATAGAGATATTTTTTATTAAAAATTATGAATAATATGAAATAAAATTAATTATTATGCTGAGATATACGAGGAATGTGATATAAAATTAGTTATTATGTCAGGATATGTAAGGGATGTGATATAAGTTAGTTATTATTTTGATAATATGTGTAGAATGTGAAATAAAGTTAATTTTAATATTAAATTTTATATGTAATATTATATATATATATATATATATATTTAAAATTAAAGCAGGTTAATTTGGAACTGTAAAACAAACAAAAGCTTATAAATAAATAATTAATTTACTAAAATTAAAATCAAGTGACAGTCATATGGTGAAAGAGGAACAACCAACTATAAACTAAACATAATCGAAATTTATCAGAGAATGCCATTTGGAATAAATAAATAAATAAATAAATAAATAATATAAGTGAATAGCTTGTGGTAGTAAACTGCCTTTAATTTGAGTTAAAAATTAATATTAATTATCTCAATGTAAATCTATTAGAGCAAATATAATTAGTAATCTTAAATCTCATTGATAGTATGTTTTTCTCTAGAATCTGTTGATTAAATTATAAAATTTTAAAGCTTTTTAATTTATTCATTAAGAATTACAGTAATGTAACGTATAATTCTCGATAATATGATCCTGAACGATGAATACATCGAATCAAAAAAAAATTTCTCACATAAAATTACAAGTGTTATTGAAATAAAAATTTGAGAATAAAAGTCAACTAAAAATTATTTTGTTTTGGCACGAATGTAGGTTTGAGCTTGCTAGTATCGAAATTGAATTAGAATTTAATTGAAATTGAATTTTAAGAGAAAAATTCAAAATTATTGATTTAAACTATCGAATTGACTTAGGAGTTGTTAATAATATATTTTATGAATATGCGATTATTTATAAATGAAATTTGAGCCAGCTCAATCAGCTTTAAATTAATTTTAAGTCAAAGATATTCCATCTAATAAATCAATTCAAATCTCGGATTTGACTTAAAATTACCTCAAATTGTGAACCATTTCAAATTTTATGTTGTAATCAATCACAAGTTTTAAAAAAAAATTAATTTTAATTTTGAGATTATAAAGTTACTGTAATTTTTATCTCTCTATTATTATAATCATGCTATTTAGTTAATTTTTTTGATAAAAAATATAAATTAAGTTATTTATTTATTTTAAAGAATTGTTATATTTATATATATTATCATAATTCATTANAAAATTATATTCTAAAAAATCAAAAAATATATAGTGTTTGAAAATAATTTTATAATATAATAATAAAAATTTAATAATTATATTTAAATTAAAACTAAATAATAATATTTTATAATATTAGTGCCCCAAATTTAAATTTTTAAAAAATAAAAAAGTTTACAATAATTCTCTGTCCTCTTGATGCAATTTACCCTTAAATTTATTTTATGAGCCATAATTATCCCTCTCTATCAAACTTCAATATTTTTTTTTCTTAGGAGAAATAAATAATGTTCATTGACCTTTTCCCCTGACATTTTTTTATTAAAAATTATTATTTCTTGACTACCTATGATTTAAAAAAAAAAATCAGAAATTGAAATAAAAGGTGTAAGAGGTCAAAAATTCAAGAAAATGAAATAATATTGTAGAGCTCCACGTGGAAACTCAGAGAATCTTTGGAAATTAGAAATGATATGTTAATAAAATATGCATGAACAAAATAATGCTAAAAATATTTTTTTGAGAATTGCTATATAAAATAACATTAAAAAATTTGTTAGTAGAAATATAAATATAAAAATATATATATTTATATATATGTTATGAACACAATTTCCAATGTTGATTTTTTAAATCATCCTTCTATTTTTATTGAGATAATTACCTAAATACCACACAATTTAATTTTATTTATGTATTATCCATCAATTCTTAGTTAATTACGCTATGCACACTCAAAACATTACAAAATCTTATATACACATATTTGAGTTAAAACTTAATCAAAATCTATATAAAAAAAAATTCTATTAATAAATTATTAAAATTATATTTTTACTCTTAATGGTATATATTTTTCTCTTTCTCAATACTACACTAAAGCGCTGATTTGTCCTAAAATTAATTTACATCGCAGATGTCTCATTCCTTTGCTGCCACCTAAACATTAAGGTTTTAAGATTTTTTTCACTCAAAATACATTTAAATATCCTTAAAATAATATGATGAACGACTCAGATTTTTTGTAATCTAACTATAATTAGGTTATTGAAAAATTATGATTACTCATCATAACAGAAATAAGTTAAAATATGTGTATGTAAGATTTTATAAAGT
The DNA here is from genome assembly GCA_019297695.1 of Apostasia ramifera. Lineage (NCBI taxonomy): Eukaryota > Viridiplantae > Streptophyta > Magnoliopsida > Asparagales > Orchidaceae > Apostasia > Apostasia ramifera. The sequence continues at coordinate 132,884 of JAEMOT010002462.1, read as the reverse complement.
TTTGAGTGCGCATAATGTAATTAACTAAAAATAGATAGATAAGGCATAAATAAAACTAAATTATGTGACATGTAGGTAATTATCCCATTTATATTTTAGCTAAATTGTATTTAGGTTGCTTATATTAATTTTATATTATTATCAGATTCTTGAGATTGGTTCTCTTTTTTGGTTGGTCCTTAAGAACCAAAATGGTACTCCGAACTTAATCTTTCGTTTTTTTTTTTGCTCTCTTTACCAAAATGTCTCAAAATACCGAAAGCCAAAAAGGCAGCATATACAAATTTTAGCGGTGATATTTACTTTTGGACCTAATAGTAACGAAAAATTTAATTTGAGAGAGCTAGATCAAAGATTACGAAAGGCTAAAATTAGATTGTATACCTATGTAGTACAAGTAAACACAAAAGAATAATACAAAGGCATAATGACTAATAAGATAATTAAGAGAATATTTACTATCAAATGTAGCAAGTGTAAATACTAAGAATCAATAATATATATCATATATGTTCATTTGGTAAAATTTATTTGTGACGTTTGTGGCCGAAGAGTGGGGGTAGTGATCGCCGAGTGATATCCTAAGAAAAAGAAATTATTGAGGTAAAGTGCGGTTTCTGCAGGCTTCTAGGCCGATAAAAAGTGGTGAGAGGGATATAAGAATAAATCATCCCACATTTTAAAGCAGGGAAGGTCCTAAAGTGTATAACTAGATAACATAATTTTGAATGTTAGAGGCATCTTATAGGGAAAAACAGTGATGCTAATGATGAAAAATTCTGTAATTAAATGTACTTGAGCTGGAGTAGTACTAAGATAGGTAACTTCCTGGGAAGTGCTCAAGTTATGCAGTTCTCTAAAATAAAAAAAGGAAAACAGACAATACCTCTATATTGGGATCACGAGATATTACATTTACTTTTTCTTTTACAATTGCTAAAAGTTCCAAGGTATTAAAACTCGATTTCGGTTTTAGTTTCAATCACAAAATAAAAGTATCAGTTTCACCAATTTTAATATTTTCGGTAGTTCTGATATCGTTAATTTCAATCTTTTCTATAAATTATTTAAAACTTATAAATTTAAATTAATTTTATTAATGATAATTACTGAATATGTATTATTTTTTTTGGAAAAAAATGAGGTTCGATAGTTTTGACTAAGTTTCAATCCAGTTTTAGTAGTTTTGGCCGAAACTATCAAAGAACTTCAGTAGCTTTTTTGAATCGATTTTAACCGAGATCAATACGAAACTACCAAATTTTAACAGTTCTGGCAGAGTTTTAAAACCTTTTTAGCATCAAATTTGTGATGTCGATTATTATTATTTTTTCAACTTGATTAAAATTTACTTTAAATCTCAAATAATAATAATAATAATAAAAATAATGTTTTATTTGAATGTGACTTAAATTTATTAGCAAAATGGAAGAAACTTTATAGTGGAGAAGGCTTATGGGGAGCCGGCTTTTGGAAGGGGTAAAATAATTTAAAATCAATTTTTTTTTTTTTGAAATCAAAATAAATATTCATTTATAAAACTTTTTTTATATCAAAATATATTTATCTTCTAGAAAAAGAATATTCCTAGTCGTAAGCATTTTTAAAATGATACCTATAAAATTGACACAATCATTGCAAATTAAAAAAAAAAAGAAGAGAAAACTTCAATAAGAATAACACAGCTATGGATTTTGATCGATAATAGTAATTTAAAGTTGACCTAAAAAATTCAGTCGACAAGGGAGGATAGCGTGGATCTCACGTGAGGGAGAAATCGTTGCATCATCAGAGACCGCCACGTGGGCAATACAGATGGATCCGGGTACACGTGGCGGCCTCTGATTGGCATGAGTAAAGTTATAGTACACTGTACGACCTGGTGAATGAAAATGCAAAAAGAAAAGGGAAAAGCAACGCAAGTTTTTTAAAAAAAAAAAAATATCTAAAAAAAAAAATCATAAAATTCTTGAATTCGAGGAAGTTGGCCTTACTATTACGTGGAAGTGTTCATAGAAGAGATTATAAAAGGTTTTAGGGCTTCAAGAGATTCACGGCTACAATCGGAAGGGTACAACATTTTGTTCTATTAACTTTCGGTTGCCAATTATAACTCAAGAGTGATTAGCGGTGAGACGAATGTGTTCTTCGTGATTGAATGCCCTTTAAGTTGCTGGAGCATTGAGTCAATGTAGCAACAAGGTGATCAGATGAACTAGTATGGTCGATGTTCTTCGTGATCGATAAACTAGTATGGTTGCCTTTTACTAGGATGTATGTATATTGAGGTACCTCTAAACATACTTAAAATATTAGGAGATTTATATGAAAAGCAATTTAATTATAAAAAAGCTATACGTTTCACAAATTATATAAATCAAATTACTGATATATTCTCATGAATCATAGCATTTTGTGTATGATTCATAAGTCATAATATAAATTTTCATTTCGTTAAATTGAGTTTAAAGTGAATTTTTTTTATAACTATTTTACGAAATAAATGATATTTGAATTATAGTATTAAAATTTAACATTAAAAAATCAAGATTAAGTTTAAGCATTAACATAATTAAGGACATAAAAGTTAATATTTTGGAAAATAAGTGATAATTTAGACTTAAGGATTATAAGCGATTTTATCGAAAAAAAATATAAAATATATAATTTTATAAGATTTCAGTACGGTATATGTAATATTTTATTTTTGATAGTAAAAAATATAATTTTTATATTTAAGATATCTTTCATATAAATGCCCTTGAAATATTTGAATCCCTCGTACAAAAATAGATTCACTTAGTTTGATTAAAACTTAATGAAATTGAATCTAAGATGGAAAGAATTTCCAATAGAATCTGAGGTAGGTACATGTTCATAATTATTTGTGTTAACAAAATATAAAATTATAGGGATAATTACCTGCATGTCACACTATTTTACTTTATTTATGTGTTATCCATCCATTCTTAGTTAATTACGCTATGCACACTCAAAATATTATAAAATCTTACATACACACACTTAAGTTAAAATTTAGTCAAAATCTATTTGAAAAAAATATTTCGTTAGTAAATCATTAAAATTACATTTTTACCCTTAATAGTACATTTTTTTTTCTTCCTCGATGTCGCTGATCTGTCCTAAAACCAATTCACATCGCGGATGTTTCCTTCCCTTACCACAACTTAAACATCAAAGTTTTAAGATTTTCACTCAAAATATATTTAAATATATCCTTAAAATAATATGATGAACGGTTCAGATTTTTTGTAATTTAACTTTAGTTAGGTTATTTGAAAATTATAATTGCTCATTATAATGAAAATAAATAAAAGTGCGTGTATGTAAGATTTTATAATGTTTTGAGTGTGCATAGCGTAATTAATTATGAATAGATGGGTAACGCATAAATAAAGTGAAATGGTGTGGCATATAGTTAATTATCCCAAAATTA
>JAEMOT010002462.1:64797-129281 GCA_019297695.1 Apostasia ramifera | reverse complement strand
TATATATATATATATAAATTTTTTATAATATTTCATTATTTTTAGATTCACATATTAGTAAAGCAAATTAAGCATATATGTACTCAAAATTCAGTTCAATTCTATAGGAATTAGTAAGCCATGTTATATTTTAAAGTTGACTCTTTCTAATTTGTTCCTTGAAATATTTGATATAAAAAGTTCTCAAAATAATTTAAAATAAAGTTGAAATATTTTCTTTTTGAGAAAAAAAAAGGGCTAAACATAAGACTGTGACAACTATTTAACCTGTAAATCATAGTCAAACAAGTCACAATTTTTGAAGCATGTTTATTTGTAAATATTAATTTTAATTGATTTAAAATTAAATTTAAATAAAAATATATTTTATTAAAAATCATAAATAATATAAAATTAATATTAATTATTATATTAAAATATGTAAAAAATATTATATAAATTAATTATTATTTTAATATACATATAAAATATAATTAATTTTTAAGATTAAATTTTGTGTCATATGTCATGTCTAATTAAAATTAATTAAATTAATTTTAACTTGACTAAACAAATTAACAAGGCATTGTGCAATAGGGTAAATTTATCCTTGAATTATTTCTCAAACTAAAATCATTATTGTGCACACAAAAATATAATTTACTAAAATATTATTTAATCAAATTCATGTTAAAGTAAAATATTTTATATATAAAAATGAAATTTTTTTGGCATAAATAAGACAATGCAAATCTCATATGAGAATTCAATTATGAAAGCATAGCATGATGTACAATATATAGTGATCCAAATTGAATTGAATTGATAAGATTCTCAATCTATGTAATTAAATGCAACAATTAAAGAAATATAATTTGATGTTTGTAGATAATTTAAGTTATGAAGAAAATGCTAGCTTTGTTAGCCTTGATCAGAGAGGCAATAATCAAGCTTATCTCCAATTAATCTATAGAGGGATATGATCAACCACTCCCATGATGCACTCACAAATAATATTTTGGCATGTGAGCTAAAAAGTTGCCTTGGAATTTGAAGAACTAACTTAAATTATTCTTCTAACACCACACCACTTGCTATATAGGGTTTAGAGGAACTAAAATTTATAAAGGATGGGTTGCATTTAAAATTTGAGATGAATAAAAAATATTAATTTCACATGAGTTTATAATTAATCACTTGCAATAGTCTTTTAAAAGATATATTTTGGCTCAAAGACGCGTATTCTCTTTGTTGAATCGTCCCTATTTAGAGGTTAGAATGATCCGAGTTCGAGCATGGCTCAAACTTAGTTTAAAAGAAAAATGGATTAATAATACCCACAAAATCATCTAGTAGATATCCTAATATATTTATGTAAAAAAAAGCAATTAATTACAATAGTTAATTAAATACATTATTTATATTTTAAAAAATAGAGATCAAATCAAGTCGATCCGATTATGCATGGCTCGTGATTAAGCTCAAAAAACTTGAGCTGAATTTGATGCAAACTAAATATTAATCCGAACATCGAGTGACTATCAATCTTTCGTTATCTCTAAATCTTCTTCTAAAGAGATGTAAAGGCTAACTGACCATTTTCGCTTGGTGAGTCAAATTGTTTAGAGATGCAAAAGCTTATAATGCGAGCTCCTCCCTTTTGTAAGACTTTATGTAATAAGAGAACGTAAAATAACATTTAACTAATATATAAAAGTCCGAACTTTAGCATTTTTCTTACATATTCTTCATTAGCGAAGCGCTTACCACGAGAAATTAGTTTTTGTTTTGACTACACTCGTTGTGGCAGATTCAAAACTTAAATGAGAAAACTCGAATTTAAAAATTACCGACTAGAATTAATTACAGTCGCGATTCCATTCACACGCACGTAATAAATTACCGTGCATGCATGAACATGCATGATCACGCACGCCTTCACTCTCTGCCTCCACGTTCAGCAATTATTCTTCTGTTAATGATGATGGACTTCATTTTTTAATTTAATTTATAAAATATTTAAACATAGAGCAAATACTGATAGGACTCTACAGTTTACACAAATTACATTTTAATTAACATTTTTTTTAAAAAAAAATTTATTGAAATTTTTAATTTTTTAAAATATTTCACTTGAATTTTTCAAATTTTTAAATAAATCTTTATAATTTTAATTAAATACTTCATTATTTTTTTTTAAACTATAAATTAAAATATACATATTATTCTTCTTTTTCATGCTGAGATGTATATCATTGAGTTGTAGGCTATCAATGATAAATAGCATTTGAGTCCTATAAATCATTAATATTTACCCTGACATATATATGAGTTTTTTAAATTTACAAATTAAATAGATAGATTTATCATTAGAGTTAGAAAGTAAATAATTATTACCTATATTAATTTTACATGAACAAAAAAAAATATAAAAATAATTAACTTTACAACAAAAGAGCCGATTCAATCAAAACAATAAATGAGAAAAGTTCAATCCGATATCAATCCAAATTAAGCCTAACTCATTTGGTATCGATTCAAAATCGATTCGAGCTATAATTCCTCTGACTTTTGATAAACTTTAATTTTTTTAAGTCAAATCTTATATATAAATATATTCAATTGTTCATCAACTATAGCCATTTGTCTTTACGTAATGTTTAAAAATAAAAGCAAAAAAATTAAAGCGCAAATGACATTTTAATCGATCTGATATCTAGCTGCCTTGATTTAGTTCTACATTGAATCAATATTAAATTGATAAAAATCTAGAGCTATAAAAACAGCTCATTAATCATTTCGTTTGGATTGAGTCAAACTCGATTCAATCTAAACTTCAATTCAACTTTCGAGCAATCTTTAAGTTTCGAGTGAAATTAACAACCTTTTAAGCACAGAGCATCATTGAACAACTGTCACCGCCAAAAAGATGATAAAGTAAATATTTTTGTGCTATACAAGTACCATCAACTATCAAAAAAAAAACTATCCGCATTTTTACTCGAACAAAAAGAAGAATCAATCTAGTTTAAAAATTATAAAGATCTACGTGCACATAAAAACAACCACGAAAAACCCGTGTTATTTATCTTAAAATTAAATTTCTACAACAATGCATTTAATGCAAGTGGTGACAAGTCATGACACATTACAAAGGTAACGATAGGTTCGAAAAATTATACAACTATAATCATACGAACATGTAATTCTAAATAAGAACACTATTTTTACAATCGCACATATCTATAAGATCAAATTGCACAAGAATACGAAATTATCTTCATTAAAGCCTCAACAATATTGGTATCTAATGGTGTACTCTATGATCAAATCGTATAGGATCACGAAATTTGCATCTCTACTATGGATTCATTCTCCTAAATGAACTTATCATATAGGAATTTATCATAAGAAGCACTCCCATGCAAACATATGGGAATGCTCGAAAAAGATTGATTGGGTCAAGTTTGAGTTAACTTGACAAAATTGAATTGTTTGGGAGAGAATTCAACACTCAACTACAAAAACATCTATAACTTCTAAAACAAGTGTTTATTTTCTGTGACCGGCCGTAATTCGAAAAGCTATCTTGCCCTGTTTGGCTTGAGAACTAAATTTGGACCAAAATGATACTAATTTAAAAAATAACAATAATAATAATAAATAAATTTTTTTTACTCATTTTACACAAATTCTAATATAAAAAAAATATTATTTTACTTCACATACTCAATAATTTACAATAAAAAAATTAATTTTATTTTACATTCTAGACTAAAATACTCAATTCGAATATTTTAATCTAAAATGTAAAATAAAGTATATATTTTTTATTGAAAATTATTAAGTATGTGAAGTAAAATAATATTTTTTTATATTAAAATTTATATAAAATAATTAAAAACTTTTATTTATTATTATTATTATTTTTTAAATTAATATCACTTTGATCCTGATTTGATCCTCGCGCCAAACAAGACCTTAGAATTCAAAAAGTAGATAAGTTGGCGGCTCATCTTTACTCAATTGCCCTTTATTTTCACCTCCAAGAACCTGTTTGTTTGCAAAATTTAATTTAAATAAAAATTTTTTTTATTAAAAATTACAAATAATATGAAATAAAATTAATTATTATATTAAAATTTAATACTCCAAATTATCATCAGTTCAATTTTTTTTTTAGGTTGTCAGTGGGTTGAAGTTCAATTTTTTAGATTTTTTTTATATAAATCCTATAATGCCTGTTTTTGATTATTGAAAGCCTAATTTTATGTACAGTTTTTCATTCACAGATCAGAATATTGTGTGCTATTTTTTTCCCCCCTCAAATCCAATGACCTATACAATTGAATCGTATATGCATACCTAGGTTTATGCATTTATTTGTATATATATATATATATAGTGAAACGAACTAATATTGCATTTATGCATGCAGCACTTATGTATATTCATATATATTACATACGTATGCATATATTTCTCGAAAATAATAATTTCACATGGTTGTGCTTATTGGATCATATACTTCTGTAATATTTTTCATGCACAACAAAATAAATGGCTCGTATTATTATATGATTTGATCGTAGTATGATTCCGTGATAATCTTGTAACAATCAAAATATGGAATTTTATATAGCTTTGCAATTGACAGATTTAAGTACTGATTTACTTTCGCAAACAATAAATCTATGGGGCATGCACCTAAAACTTACTCTTACATGAGTTAAAATCATTTATTTTTGTTACATTTTATCAAATAACTCATTTAACTTTAAATAAGCAAAATTATTTTTTATAATTTCATGCAATATCTTTTGTTACCTTTCGATTCGTCATTTTGAATTAGCAAATCAAATAACTCAACTTCACTTACCAGAGAAGCCTATCAATTTATGATTTATATGTCCAAATCATTTAAACTGACTATCTAATCTTATACTTAATTAAAACTATTCTAATATTTTCACGAATATATTTATACTTTAGCATCTTTATTTCTATGACATTCATTTTTTTTGTGTTTCTACTTTGAAAGCTAATATTTAATATCATATAATATTACTGATCATACTACTATTTTATAAAATTTATTTTTAAGCATAAATAAATTTTTTTTTATCACATGACACCAAATAGAGTCCTCTACTTAACTTATCTTACTTAAATTCTACTAATAACACCATTATCTATTTTACTATCATTTTATATAACTGATCTAATGTATCTAAATTGTTCACTTTTCTAGATAATTTAATTACCAATTATTCTTTCCTTAATACAAATACAAGTGCTTCTATTTCGACTAAATTTGCACATCATATGTTTGATTTCAAATCTACTCACACAAAAATATTTAGATTTTAAAGTATTGCTATATAACTTAGAGTTTCATCCTACACTCATCTCTAATCTTATCAATAAGAAGTCAATTCTATAAAAAAAAAAAAAAAGAGTCGAACTTTCGATAAGGATATGTCAATAAAAACAAGTTTGATTTATCCTTTTGGGACTTAAAAAGAAAGTCATAAGTCACATCATGAGTGAGAGGGGTATAAGTAGGCACATGATACAAAGTGGTTTAATCCTAAAGAACTAATGCTCACTCTTTACAGATTTACAAAGAAATTTTGCTAAAAAAAATTCAACAAAATCTCATCAACAAGTTAGAAGGAGAGAATGAGCCTTTTTTCTTTCTTTTTTTTAATGAAATCATGTTCTCTATCCCTAATAGGTTCTTCACATAAGGGATAAAAAATAAAATCAAAATAAAAAGGCCAAAAGGTCTATAATATGATAGAGCCGACCTTGATCTCTAAGTTCTGATGGGATAGGGGTGAGTCCACTCAATAAACTCCATCTATACATATATCCAACACAAAATGAGATTTAGAATTTCAAGTACAAAAGATTTCTAGATTCAAATTAAAGCATCCTGTTTGAAATGGTTGGAGGACATTTTGGCCATGGCCTCCAACCAAACAGGGCCAAAACCTCTATTGGTGCTCTAGTGCGGAGACCAAGGTAATTGGGAAGGACAAGGACAAAAGGAATAATGGAGTAGATTTTTTTTTTTTTTTGATATAAACTTAGAGAAAGACGGCTTAGATGATTTGGATATATAAATCGTAAGCCGATTGAAGTTCCAGTTAGAAAAATCGAGCTATTGGATTTTGCCCATGTACAAAGAGGAAGAGAAAGACCAAAGAAGACATGACAAGAAACTATAAGGAGTGATTTTAGTTAATTAGACTTAGATAAGATTTTGATGATTGATAGAGCGCAACAGAAACAAAAAATTCATGTAGCCAATCCCACCTAGTGGGATTAAAGTTTAGTTTTGCAGTCGGACTAGTTTGATGTCGGACCCATTAAAGGATCTATTGTTTATTTTGAAATGGGAATAGACGATTAACTAACCAGACGTAGTATTTTTCTTTTCAAAAGACTAAGCATGTCATGAGCATTTTCATGTCATGTAAGAATCTAAGATCTTGACTCAAATTAAAGTGGAGGGCATTACATAGTTTAAATAGATATAACAACTAAACTAGACTTTGCCTGCACTACTACTCAAGCTCTAATAACTTCAAGTTCATCCAAATAAACCAGGAAATGTGAAACTTAAAGAGACAATTATAGGAAAGAATCTACTCGTTAAATCTACACAAACCATTCTATAAAGTTACTATAGAAGCTACCAATAACAGCTTTGGTTAACAAAAAAAAGAATCAAGAAATACGCAGTAGCAGTAATAGAACTACGGAGGAAAAACCGGAATAAGATGCAGCCTACAGCAGAATAAACTACAGCCTACAGTAGAATAAACTGCAGCCTACAACAAAGTCAATAAAAGCAACCAAATAAATTTGATGTCTGATTGTTCCAGGCAATAAGCATCATTCTGAAATCTATGTGCAAAAACGTTAAATAAATAATCTGCCAATAGCAGGTGAAAAACCTCTACAAAATTCTTCAGATTAAGGAATACAGATGAAACAGGAGCTATGTGTAAATCATTTGAATTTGGGCTACAAGCTATTTGTTTGTGGGAGGTCTCATATCTGAAATTGGGCTCATTTAAAATGTTAAATACCCTCTATTTTACCAATTGTCAAGATAATTAGAGCTATGGAATAGTTCTCTCTTTCTCTCTTTCTCTCTTTGCTAGTGTGAAGAAAAGGAGAATTTTGTTCATATTATTCGGTAGGTAAAACTTTTCCTAAAATTAATGTTGGTTTATTATTATGTTTTTTAAATATAATTATAATGTTACGAGAATATGGAATAGTGGTGTTAAGCCAGGTATTCAATTAGTTGAACATAGAAATTAGATGGATTTAATGATCTGTGAGGTGATGTGGTACAGAATAAATTTTTATACCAAAAACCGCCGAGAGGCAAAGTTACCTATATTATGTTTATTCCGACGAGGGCAGGGAGTGTATGTCGAGTGATGTCCTAAAATGGAGTCACTGATGCAAGGTGTCTCTTGTCAAGGCTTCTAGGATAACAAGCTGTAGGCACTTTTGTCAGGCTTCTAGGAAATGATAAAAAAGTATAAAAAAATGATCTTATATATTTGGCGCTACATGAAGATTTGTTATTGATAAGTGTAATGGAAATAAATAATTCATGTAGTTGACCCTACCTTGTAAGATAAATGCTTTGTTTTCTTGTTGTTTGTATGATCTTATTAATATATATGCATAAATGTATTATTTATTATATTTTATTTTATGATTATATTACAAAATTATTATATCATTACGATTTTATCTCAATCTAATCATAATCGAACATTAAGGGGTTGTTTCATAAGAGAGTTAACCAGCGGTAACTTAACTTACCTCAGATTAACCTGCCAAATGCCTTAATGTCGCCATAATTTAACCCCTGCCTTAGGTTATCTTACACTCACACGTTCACCTATTCAATGTGTTAAGGCTTGCAATAACATTTTTTAATTTAATAATTCTTTTTACTCTAAGTTATTAAACAATCACAATTAAGTGTTGAATCTTTTAATTTAACCAAATTAAATTATTTATGGGGTTGATATAATTCAATTAAATTAACCTAACGCTAATTCAAATGATAGACAATTACTTATATGCCACAAAAAAGTTTAAATTTTACCTACAAATTACCCCCTTCACAAAATTTCCCAATCATCTTTTCTTTAATATAATTGGAGACTTCGAGGATACATATTTGGTTTATCCTCGATTTGAGCACAATTTGACAATATACATGAGATAGATTTGGATTTTTCAAAGAATAATTTTACAAAAATATATTTTTCCAGATTTTACACATATTTTACAGTGAGCATTTGTATTATTATTTTTTAAAATTTAAATTATCATTTACTGAATCTACATATATATATATATATATATATATATATACAATTATGTATATATATTTTTTTTTTCGGTGCTCTTTGGAAGCTTTTTCAATGGCTTCATAATTCAAAAAAGTACTATGAAAAATTTCGATTATCAAATATTATTATTCACTATCAAGATAATAAAATAATAACACGTCTTGCAAAATGTGAATTAAGAAGTGTCAACATAGGAGTGACATTAAGTAAGTATTATTGTGGATGTATGTGTTGTTAAATTAAAATATTTGTATTATAATTTATTTTTTTACTTTTTCTTATATTGATGTTTACTTATTTCGATTTTAGGGCACAAACAAAATGTTAATTTAAGACAGTTTTTTCAAGAGAATATTATAAACTTAGATGATAATTGACAAAAATTTTTGGAAGCTACATCTAAAAATTCTGAAATTTGTCATTTTTAAATAACTTTAAATAACGAAAATACTACTTGGTAAAATTTTTTTTTAATTAAATTATATAAGATATATTTTGATATTTAATTACTTAGTTATATTTGTTTGCAGTGCAATGCTTCTAGCTCATCTAGCACAAAAAGAACGAATTTCAAAAATTCTTGATATCATGAATATTCCTATAATTCAACTGTGCGATTAGCGTGTAAACCAAATTGGACGAATAATTTTGGCGATCCTACTGTACAAGATCAATTGTGTGAAACACATTTATAGAAATATTCAAATATCACAATTGAGTTGGTCAGTTTATTTAGAAATATTTATATGCATTTAAACGAAAGTAGAGCTGTAGAGGTAATTAATTTAAATTTATTTAATATTTATATCATACAATTTTAGAAATTTTAACTCTATTTTGTTGAATTAGATTTATAAACGTTTTCGTAGATTATTAAAAAATTAAATTTTTTTATGTTACTCTAAAAAGTACTGTTGGAGATAGAAAACAATTACCGCTTTCTCGTATAATTTTGAGAAATAAAATTCCATAGTTATTTTGGAAACTTTCAGAGTTTATTCTCCAGGTAATTAATCTAATGTTTATAAAATTTTAGTCATTATTAAAAATTTTTGATATATTTTAATAAATTTATGTAATGTTTTACAAAAAGTAACTTGCATTATATCTTTCACAGCAACCAAAATAGATGATAGGTCGTGCTGAAAAATATAATATTTCTGTGGTACTAAATCCCTTATTTTTATTAATAAACTAATTGAACTTTTTTCTATTTGTTCAGAGTCATGATATTTGCAACAATGATGACTAGATTATTCTCCTTTATTTGCGAGTCTCTTTTTTAAGAGTGTCGCTTCTCAGTGTATACAAGGCTACTTAACTGATCAAACTGGTCCGACCGATTGTTGTTTCAACTGGAACTGGAATTGATTCGTTTCAGTCCCTATCGGTTTAGTCTGGAATCAATAAGTGCAGTTCAGAATAGGACCAATAGGGATTAAAACGAACCAATTCCAAGTCCAGTTGAAACTAGAATCGATCGGACCAATTAGATCAGTTAAATAGCTTTGCGTATACTGAGAAACAACACTCTTAAAAAGGTTCTCACAAACAAAGGAGAACAATCTAGTCATCATTGTAGCAAATATCATGACTCTGAACAAATAAAAACGAGTTCAATTAGTTTATAAACAAAAATAAGAGATTGAGTACCACAAAAATACCATATTCTTCAGCACGACCCATCATCTATTTTGGTTGCTGCGAAAAGAAATAATGTAAATTACTTTTTGTAAAATATTATATAAATGTATTAAAATATATCAAAAATTTTTAATAATGACTAAAATTTTATAAACATTAGATTAACTACCTGAAGAATAAACTCTGAAAGTTTCCAAAAGAACTCTGGAATTTTATTTCTCAAAATTATACAAAAAAGCGGTAATTATTTTCTATCTCCAACAGTACTTTTTAGAGTAACATAAAAAAATTTAATTTTCTAACAAACTACGAAAATATTTATAAATCTAATTCAACAAAATAGAGTTAAAATTCTAAAATTGTATAATATAAACACTAAATAAATTTAAATTAATTACCTCTACAGCTATATTTTCGTTTAAATGCATATAAATATTTCTAAATAAACTGACTAACTCAGTTGTGGTATCTGAATATTTTCATAAATGTGATCCACATAATTGATCTTGTACAGTAGGATCGCCAAAATCACTCGTCCAATTTCGTTTACACGCTAATCGAGCAGTTGATATTCTAGGAATATTCATGGCATCAAGAATTTTTGAAATTCGTTCTTCTTGTGTCCATAAAGCTGTATAAGTTAGAAGCATTGCATTGCAAATAAATATAAATAATTAAATATCAAAATACATCTTATATAATTTAACTAAAAAAATTTGTTACCAAGTAGTATTTTCGTTATTTAAAGTCATAAGAAATGATGAATTTCAGAATTTTTAGATATAACTTCCAAATTTTTTTGTAAATTATCATCTAAGTTTAAAACAAACTTTTAAGAAACTACCTCAAATTAGCATTTTGTTTGTGCTCTAAAATCAAAATAAATAAACATCAATATAAGAAAAAATAAAAAAATAAATAGAATTATAATATAAATATTTTAATTTAACAACACATACAACAACAATAATACTTAATGTCACTCCTGTATCGCTACTTCTTAATTCATTTTTTGCACGACGTGCCATTATTTTATTATCTTGATAGTAAATAATAATATTTGATAATCAAAATTTTTCATAATACTTCTCTAAATTATGAAGTCATTGAAAAGCTTCCAAAGAGCACCTAAAAAAAATATACATACATAAATGCATATATATATATATATATATAGAGAGAGATAGATTAAGCAAATAGCAGTTTAAATTTTACAAAATAATAATATAAAGGCTCACCGTTAAATATGTACAAAATTTGGGAAAAATGATACATCTTTGTCAAAATATTCTTTGAAAAATCCAAAACTATCTCTCATATATGTTGCCAAATTATGCTCAAATCGAGAATAAACCAAATATGTATATTCTCGAAGTCTCCAATTATATTAAGGAAAAGATGACTGGGCAAATTTTAGATGCCTCCAATAATTGAGTAGGATCATCATCGCACTCCACTAAGGTGCACAATAAACTTAAAGTTCCATTATAAATACTTCCCAACCGGATGCCTGGTATCAGAACCCGTTCTTCGTTAAACTGCCAAATTTTTCTTTCCTGCAAATTTTAGATTTTAATAATATTAGTTATGAATGACAGATTAACATAAATAATCATTAAAATATAATGTTATAAAACAAACACTTTGAAGAAAATATTAATATTTTTCTATGTCAAATGGCATACAAATTCTTGAAATTTGCACTTTTACTCCATGAAGTGCTAGATCCTAAAGTCATACCACTGACTGCACAAGTTTTACAAAGTATTTTACAAAAAGTAACAGTTTCTCCTCAATACAACACGGGGAACAAGGTTGACTATACAGAACTTTGGAAGAACATGAATACCTCGCATGAGTACCTCCCAGGGAATTAACTATTTTAGTCATATTTATAGAAAAAGAATTAACCAGTTCATCATATAAAAAAAAATCAGTTTAGTCCAAATATCATTTTAAGCATGCATAGACTAAAATAGCTACTTCATTAAAAAAAAAATTAATTAATAATTAATTCACATTTTACACAAAAACTAAAATGAAAAAATCCTGTTCACACACAACACCATTTTCAAAACTATCAATTTCCTTTCATGATCTATATAATTTTTAATAACTAACTCTTTCTAATCATACATTCATCTCAATCAGCGTCAACATCAAGGAAGCATGGACCTTATATATTGTCATACATCATGCAGTGTCACCGGATTATGTCCGTACTCTTAGGAGCTACTATAATATTAAGCAAAAACTATACTTAAATTTAACAACCACAAAGATATTTTTATAATATTTGGTGACTCCAGCTGTGTTTATGTCCTCTACTACAGGAAGTTGCCATATCAACGCGTTGTGACGTGTCGTATCCCCGTGTCTCTATATGGTGTCCGTGCTTCCTAGCTTAGCATCAACATATTGGTTGAGCTTACAAAATCTCGATGAATACTATAGTATCTAGGAGATAAAATCTACTAGCATAAAATCGAATTGGTTATGTGGTATTTTATTATTATGATAGAAACTATACCTAATCACCCCCTCTCAAAATTTTAAAGTATACTGATTAATTTTAAAAGGATCCTAAGAGATGCCACTGAAGCCATTGAGAATTTGAGATGTCTGTAATTATAATTCTAAAAGACAAAACAAGCAAAAATAATAATAAATAAAAAGAAAATCAAATATGAACCAACACAAAGTCGAAAGAAGATACATCTTAGAGATTACAATAAATTTAGAAATGATGACTTTGCCTTGATTCATTCTACTCAACAAACATTTGCAGTCAATGAAATGGATTACATAAGGGAACATCTTGTGATGCGGGACAGATGAGTAACAATGAAGTTTTAGAGACCAGCAAAATTATATAGAGCAGAATAGTGGCAAATCAATGCTAAAATTTTCAGAATTAAATTTTGCACTGACTGAGAAATCAATTAAACCCGCAAAACCAATTACTTTCAAAATTTTAAATAAATGTTAGAAAATATGCTAACATGAAGCTCGAAATATAGAGAAATACATTAGAATTTAAAGATTTTTGTCTTAGCAGATCAAAAATTGAATATGTAGAATAAAAATTTAGTCAAAAAAATATTTATAATAGGAAAATGATAATTGATGATCAAGTTATTAGAAAGTGCGAGCAGTTTAGATATTTTAGATAAATCATACAGAATAACTGTAAAATATATAGTGATATTATTAGTAAGATTCAAGTAGGATGGACTAAATAATTTGATATATTGTGTGTAGAAAAATTTTACTCAGACCTAAATGCACGTTTTATAGAATAGTTGCAAGCACAATAATATTATATGGTGTGGAATGTTGGCTTATAAAATAGAAATACATAATTAAGATGAGTGTTGCAGAATTGAAGACGGTAAAGTGGATGAGCTGGGATACGAAAAAGGATAAAATGAGAAATGAGTATCCGCGAGACAATTAAATATAAGCTTAGAAAAAGTTGTATTAGATGGTTTGGATATATAAGTCGTTGGCCAATAGAAGATTCAGTAAAAACGTTGAATTATTGCATCGTGCTTATGTAAAAAGAGGAAGAAGTAAAAAAAAATGACAAAAAATTATAAAAAAATGATCTTATATATTTGGAGCTACATGAAGATTTGTTATTGATAAGTGTAATAGAAATAAATAATTCATGTAGTTGACCCTACCTTGTAAGATAAATGCTTTGTTTTGTTGTTGTTTGTATGATCTTATTAATATATATGCATAAATGTATTATTTATTATATTTTATTTTATGATTATATTACAAAATTATTATATCATTACGATTTTATCCCAATCTAATCATAATCGAACATTAAGGGTCTGTTTGTTAGCAAGGTTAAAGTTAAGGAAGTTAAAATTAAACTTGGATAGAGATATTTTTTTATTGAAAATTGTGAATGATGTGAAATTAAGTTAGTTATTATATTGGGATATGTGAGTGATGTAATATAAAGTTAATTATTATGTTGGGATATGTGGGGATGTGATATAAGTTAGTTATTATTTTAGTAATGTATGTAGGATGTGAAATAAAATTAATTTTTAATATTAAATTTTATGTATGATGTGATATGCCTGGTTAAAATTAAATCAAGTTAATTTTTAATGGCCAAACAAACGGGGCCTTAAGGGGTTGTTTTATAAGAGAGTTAATCAACGATAACTTAACTTACCTCAGGTTAACCTGCTAAATGCTTTAATGTTGCTATAATTTAACCCTTGTCTTAGGTTATCTTACACTCACACGTTCACCTATTCAATGCGTTAAGGCTTGCAATAACATTTCTTAATTTAATAATTCTTTTTACTCTAAGTTATTAAACAATCACAATTAAGTGTTGAATCTTTTAATTTAACCAAATTAAATTATTTATGGGGTTGATATAATTCAATTAAATTAACCTAACGCTAATTCAAATGATGGACAATTACTTATATGCCACAAAAAGTTTAAATTTTACCTACAAATTACCCTCTTCACAAAATTTGAATTATAATGTGGCTTGTATTTGAATAATGGTGTTAAGGTTTTGTGTGGCATATATGTAAATTCCTCTTTAAATCTAAACTTGTTATGAAGTACAGAACTTCTATTGAAGAAAATTTTTTGGTTTGCAAATGCGTTTGAAGGTTATGAAAAAACAAATTACCTTAGTAGGCCACTTGCGAAGATCTTCCATCCCTCTCGGCATCAGTGTAGCGCATCAACTGTGAGACTCGTGCGTGCGGCTAGCCATCCCGCACCGGCGTTGCTGCAACCAATCCTTTTCCCGATGCCATCAATTAAGGATCTCAAAACGATTAAAAAGGGGACACAAGCTGTGGGGACTTCACGATCGACCGTTGATTCATTCCTGATAGAGTTTATCGTCGACGATCGAGATTTAGCTATACTACTTCGATCTGAATCGACTAACTATTAGGACAGATTTGGAAAGATGTATGTTGTGTATTGCTGATTTGATGGATTGGAAATCTCTCATTCATTCTGATTGATTGGAGATTCCATTTTGGGATGATTTTATTTCGAGCATTTATTTTGTATTCGTTATTTTTATTTCTGTGATTTTTATTTTAGGCATGTTATCGAGTATTTCCTCATTTGTGTGAGGAATTTATTACATTATGTATTTTTTTTATTGAGCCAATTGGTATAGAGGTTTATATAAATGCCTCCCTGTTATTCTTGTTTTTTTTTTAATGCTGAATTAACTTGATTTGTGTTTTCTTTAGGATTATTTGATTCTGGATAAGGTAGGGCTTGGGCTTTGGGTGAGAATCCCTAAACTCCACCCGCTCGTCTTTGGGTTTGATTCCATTCGTCTTGCACCCCTCAGCCTCTACCTCATTTCATCTTCTCTCACTCCACTCGCTAGCCTGTGTTAGTGAATCCAGCTCGCCGACTCCGGTCCGATGTCGTCGCGTCGTCGCGTCTCCACATCACCGGCTACGCACCTGCGCCAACTACGTCGACGCGAATACACAGCTTCGCTCGACACCGCCGTGTAGCCCTGCCAAACGCGCCTGGACGCCTTGCGCGTCATGCCCAACCAGCCGTCCCTCGCGTGCCCAGTTCGCCGCCCAGCGCGCCGTCCTGCTTTGGCATACCTACACGGGCAGACCCGTCGCCGCGCTCCCAACCGTGGCCCGCGCCCGAGCCCGCGCCCGCTCCCGCGACAGCTCCCGCGGGCACCCTAGCTGCCCGACTCAAGTACGAACGTCAGCAACTTTTAACCTGGTTAAATCGAATACTCTGGATCATTCTACTCGCTTGTAACTTGCTCGAACTTGTTCCACTTGTGCAACCTTTCATTATTGAGTGCAAATCAATTATTGTTGGTTAAATATTGTGAGTTCTCATATTCCTGTTATCCTGTTTCTGAATTGTTGAAAAACAAATTGCGCCCTAATCTGAATTGGTAATTTTACAAAAAAAAAAAAATTTCCTTCCTTCAGTTCAACCAAAATCCAGGTCCCTTGATGTAATTTTCAGCCCTAAGATTCATTTTCTTCTCCCCTTTGTCGGTTCGGTCCGAACGCACNCCCGGCTCCGCCTCCCGGCAGCCCGCCGGCCACCGGCGAGTGTCGACGACTCCCGCGTGCCAGCCTGAGCGCCGCCTGAGCCCCCCGCACTCGCGCGTACATCAACGAAAATATTTTTTGTTAAAAGCATACATCAAGGCACTTTTTGTTAAATATATCCAGTGAAAACTTTTGTAATCAATGCAACCAGATATAGACTTAAAGCAGAATTTTAATGTAATCCAACTGAAATAGAAAAAGTCTTTATCAAACCCTTGTGTGTTCAAAAACTTGTAACAATTCTTTTATACATGTCCTGAATAACTTAAATGTAAGCAGTGTTAACTTCTTTCTTTTGTAAAATTCTCCAAAAAATAAAAAATATATATAACATATAACCGCTAGAAAATATATAGGTGATTTCAATAGTTAAAGGCAATAGAACTAGCTCCAACATTGTTGATTACTATTCTCACCTCTAAATAAATAGATAAGAGATTGAATCCTTATTATCACAAATTTAATGGCTCTCTTTTTTTCTTAAAGGCGATTTAATAAGACTAGTCTACAGGTTAGCCGGATTAATCGTGGTCTAGCCCGAATCTAACCAGGTTTGGGCCAGGAAGTGGTTTTAACCCACACTCGGATCAGTTGGCCAAGCAGTTCACTATTAAAATAGCTTGTCCAACCCACTTTTGAAACATTAGATTTCCCATTGCATTTGACCCCTTACAAAAATATACACACAAATAAAATACATACCATATCTTCACATAATATAATTCTAAAATATCTCTTATAAATACCAAAATATAAAAAATAGATCCATCGAATTATTGAAGTGGCAGGCTAAAAATACATGGCATTGAGTCAGTAGCAGTCTAAGTGCTTCACATCACTAACACTAAGCCTAATTTAGAGTACATCACTTTTTTACCCTAGACACCATAATTTCTCCAACCTCATTTGAAAATTACGATAGTAATATGGTTTGAACCTCATCCCCCACCTAATATTCAATTACGATTAGATTGGGATCAAATCGTTATGATATAATAATTTAAAATCATAATCATAAAATAAAATATAATATATAATACATTTGTTCATATGCATTTTAATAAGAGTATAATATATATAAAATAATCACTAGAAAATATATAGGTGAATTCCGCAATTAAAAGCTATAGAGCTAGCTCCAACTTGGTCACTACTCATATTTCTAAATAAATGGATAAGAATTTGAATCTTTATTAGCGCAAATTTAATGGCTCTCTTTTTTCCCCAAAGGAAATCTAACAAGACTAGCCTAGCGATTGGCTGGATTGACCGTGGACTAGCTCGATCCAACCAGGTTTGGGACATGAAATGATTTTAACCCACGCCCGGATCAGTAGGCTAAGCAGTTCACCATTGAAGTGGCCTGTCCAGTCCTTTTGAAATGCTAGTTCACATAAGCTTACTCAATATAATTGTTATACATAGGTACATTAACTTTTTCCCTTTTGCATTTGACCACTTACACAAAAATACACACACAAATACAATACATATCATACCTTCACATAATATAACTCTAGCATATCTCCCATAAATACTAAAATATAAAAAATAGTTCCATCGAATTATTGGAAGGCTGAAAATCCACGGCATTGAGCTGTTAGCAGTCTGGGTGTTGCACATCACTAACACTAAGCCTAATTTCGAGTATCTCACTTTTTTATTTTCCCCTAGACACCACAATTTCCCTAACCTTATTTGAAAATTATGATAGTAATGTGGTTCGAACCTAAGCCACCCCTCTAGCAGGTACTTAGGCAAGCTCCTTCTCTGTTCTGTCAGGAAAACAACAATCTAGTATTCACTTTTAGTTTAAACTAAACACACTTATTATCTACTGATACCCTGCTTAACCTAAGTATGACAACTTTGGCCTTAGTCTCACAACTTTGTCCTCCAAAAGATACCTAGACATTGTAGGGCAAGCCATCATGTACATCTTTGTGTGTTTGGGAACTCTCTCTCTACTTTCTAATACCAAATTGTTTGTCATAAAACCATACTTTCCAATTCTGAAAATCACATTAGAACGATTAGTCTCTCACCTTATACAAGGAAATCATATCTCCACTCTCTCCAGTCACAAGCATCACAGGCCCACCAATTAACATTCTAAAATAGGAGAACTCTAATACCATTATTTCCTAATTTGAGCTTTAGATGTTGTGTCATCCACTTTGACCTTAACCTCACAGTTGTCTATCAAAGGTATCTAAATATTTTACAATCATGATCTTACAAGTATATAGAGTCTAGGAACTTCTCTCTATTTTATAATGTAGGGCAGTCTATCATAGAAAACTCCACTCACCAGGCATAAAAATTTTGTCAAGAGGAATACTCTCCTATCTCATACAAAACTACTGTTTTTCCTCTTGTAGTTATTGTTAATTATATTGTTTAACATTTTTCAACATAGTTTAGTTAATTATTCACTAATAGATTATTAAGTTTAATATCATATGCTTGAAGGATTATTGGAATACTTGAGTGTTTCATGCATAAGTATTGAAATGAGGAGACAATGGATTCAAGCTAAATTTATCAACAGAGGAAGTGAACAAAGCACAAACAGGGGATCAAAAAAATTTAAAGGAGCGACATAAAGATGTTAGTCACCTACTCTATATATTGTGGCTTTGATTTTAGGTAGATTTATATAATGTTGGTCTTGAGAGGGCTTGGATTTTATTGGGTCATTATGTGCATTAGGGAAGTTGTAAAATTGAGCGATAGGCCCATATAATAAAATATGCATGTGTTTTTTTGCCAATGTTTATGCCATTTGACTTATCCAGTAAAAAAGCAAGTATTTGTTAGGAGTGATTATTTTCAGCAACGTCTGTGCTCTTCACAGGGTGGATTCCTGCGATGAAAACCCATTGCAGTTAAGATCCATATTGCAAAGATCACACATAACCTATTAACAATCTGCTCAAGGTCTACTTCTAGGAAAACTTTACCTTACATTCTTATGGAGGAAGTTGGAACTTGCCCGTATTTACTACCTTGTTAAGGAAGGTGAGAGTGGTGGAAAGTGAGGGACTTTTTCCACACTCATTCTTTTACTGATGGAGGTATAAGCGGGCAAAAGGCGACGTGATGAGTAGTGCCCGTGGTAGAAGAATCATGCCCGAGCATTGTCACCCAATGAAGGAGGAGGTGAGCCTGCCCTCAAAGTTCGCCTTCGAATGGGGGAAGGTTCTTACTTCAAAGGACACTTGCTCAACACACTTGCACTTTTCATTAAAGAATAGGTAATCAGAAAATAGAGGAGTTGCCCACACCCATTATTTGTTGGAGAAAAGAGTGGGAGATAACCCACAAACACAAGTCGACAAAAAGTTGAGGGATTTGCTCATGCCCACTATTTTACTAATAAAGGTAACACCGATGGAAAGAGGGGTAACCCATAGATAAATTTACATTAGAGAATAATTCGACAGATAAAGGGGGGACTTACCCACTCAAACTATTTTGTTGATGAAAGTAAAAGTGACGAAAAGAAAGGGTTCGCAGCCAATTTTATAGAAAGGATAAGTAGGCGGAAAGTGGAAACCTACCCACACTCGTTGTTTTATTGATGGAGGTAAAATGTAGCAGAAAGTGGAGAAAAACTTACAAAGTTAGGGGTTTAATTAGCTTTAACATTGGACGATAATTCCACAATAAGTTAGGGGACTTGCCCGTGCCAACTGTTTACATTGAACTAACTTCTCCAGGGATGCTAACTATGGGTGACTTGCAAAGCATTGTGGTTACCCAAAGAAGTTTCAAGAAGAAGAACCTGTCATGCTCCTTATGATGCTCCTTTGTGGAAAATCTGTTATTGAGCAAACTCCAATTTGCGCAATGGTCTATTCTCTCAAGCAAGTCATGCCAGTTTTGGAGAGAGAAATATAATCCATCGTGCGATTATGCTCTCTGGTGATGCGATCAATGGCGAATTGCTAGAAGCAAGTTATCAGCAACATAACTCGAACCTAATACCTTTTTCAAGAACTCGTTATTGATCCCAAAGGCATCATACACCTAGCAATCAACCAGTAAGGAATCATTATATACTTGCAAATGTCCCACTCCTAGTCCAAGAGCGAACTCGAGCCTTGCGAGAAGCGACCTTGATGCAGAGCAACTCCAACACCAACTCCATAGACGACGTCACGTACTACCAATAGAGTGATCCTATCACCAACACACTACAATCATATATTTTGCATTTTATTTTTTTATTTATTTCATGCACTTTGTTTACTTAAATCATATAAAAATCAAGTGAGATGAAAAGGGTGTAACACTGAGCATCTAGGAAGAAGTTTTATTTCCTTGGGTGGGCTAGACTTGAAATAGGAGTTATTCGACTAATTTAACATGGTGGCCCAACACCCCCCACACCCCACCCCCTATCCCAATTAGTCCAAACTCTCCTTCAATCATGGCCTTTGGATTAACCTAAAGCGATCTAAAGATGGAGATTAATTGGGTTTGGCTATATATAGTTTAACATGGGTAGGATTTGGGTTAGAAAACATGAATTTGCCAAATTAGGTTGAGAAGCTCTTCCTCCTAGTGCAGTCGTGGCCTTGGAAGCCCACTGTCGCTGACCGCCAAGTGGCGGGAGCCGTCACCGCTACCACCGCAAGTGTCCTGTTGCCAATCTAGTAGCCACTGCCGCTGTCTGCTTGGTCGTCATCGCCGCATTGGAGAGCTGTCGTTGTCGGATTCGTGGAGTCGTTGCCGCCCCTTCACCGGATCAAGCCTCTACTCATTTGTGATCCATGGATTGAGGTTTGAGTCCAATGGATATTTATCTCTCTCTTTGCTTCTTCCCTTTATTTTCTTTCACCATCTCCCGTAAAACATTTCAATGTCAACTCACATACCAAGTGCCTGATTGAAACTCCATATTCCCTTACTTTGCATGTTTACCAATTTATATCTCTTTATCAGTTGTTTGATCACTTATAAAGGTTCTAATTTAGAGGTTTTAATTAATTCTCATGTATATTAGGGCTTATTTTGGTTTCTAATTTTTTGTGGAAAATACCCTAAAATCACTTCATCATACCCGCTTGATTAGCTAGCTTAGATGTTTATTCCTCTAATTGAATTCTAGCATATTACCATCTTAACTTACCGTAATTTGTTTGTGAAGCTCATGGAACTCCCATTTAAATTGTAAAATCATTTAGAACTTAGAAAACTTACATCAAGCCTCATATTTGGCTTGATGGTAGCCATAAAGCCTATCTTGAAGGAGTTGTGGAATGTCCAACTTCCCACATAGATGAGCGCTTGACCAATCCCTTGGAACTGGCTCCCAGAGGCACCGTCCACATAAAGACCCATTTTACCCATGGGTCACTTCTCAAGATGATGCAGGCACATGGAGTTTCTACCAACTCATGCAAAGTAAATCACCGACTCAACCTTTTTTTTTTGTATCACCCTCGTGGATACATATGTGTGTGTGTATGTTTTTGAGAGAATTGTAGTAAGGATACATTGTATTTTGAGCATTTTGAGTATTTTATAATGAGACTTATTTTATTTTATGAGCACATGTAATTTGGAAGTTTTATTTTGCAGGAAATCAAAAGGAAGAAATTTTGGATTTGTTTGGAGCTAATCTAAACTCAAAAATAGAAAAAGGATTGATCCAAGAGAAAATCACAACTTCAAATCTCTCTGCAATTACCTAGGTGGGTAAAATTCTCAGAGCATTTTAGTCGTACAAATCCAGTCAGCTGCTGCCCTTAACCGTTGCCCATCCCCCTCTTCATTCGTTGGCTTCAATTCTAGCCGTCAAATTTGATCCAAGGGCCCCATCTCTCCCACCTAGATAATGCTCAGCATCCAACTACCTGCATACCACCAGATAAAATGTAGATCCAACAGCTGAGAGGACTTCCTCCTAGATTGGATGGTCCCGTTCTCTCCCACTAACAAACCACCTCCTCCTTCATCACAATTGCATTTAAACAAGGGTTGTGATCAAATCTTCCCAGGTCTAAGGGGATTGCCCCCGCCAGCCCCCTCAGATCCAGCCACCAGATCTTGATCAAAACTTTGATCCAATGATTCAGATTTCTCCAAATCACGCAAGCTTGATCCAACTGTCAAAAATCATCATGATGCAGGATCCGACAACCCAAAATTAACCAAAATACTATTGAAGGCTTTTTCCATCTATTTAAGGTGAAAACCCAATTGATTTAGGGAGTTTTGCAAAGAATTTTGAGAGATCACCTTTTAGGTTTGATTTGGAAGGTCCCATTACCAAGGCAAAAGGGATCCAAATTGATCTCCAATGGGTAGGATTAGGGGTGAGAACGATCCAAATTAGAGCCAGCTTAAGAATCATTTCAATTAAAGCTGCACGAGTCAAATTTTTTCAAGCTCAAGATCCGAATTCGAGCCGAGCCAAAGTCAGCTCAAGCTAGGATCGAGAAAAAATTTATTGGCTTGAAATTAGCTCGTGGCACAAATCATTTCAATTCAAGCTGCTCGAGTCGAATTTTTTCAAGCTCGAGCTTTCGAACTAGCTCATTTTCTTTCTTTACTAAAGTTTTAATTTAATTTGAGAATGAACAACTTTCATTTTTATAAGCCTCCCTCCTTTTTCTCTTCAAACTCAATATAGGACTAAATGACACCAGTTTTCTGAAAAAACAAACTTTTAAAGGAGAGGGGAAAGTCTTTTCAAATGTCATTTCTAAGTGATGAAACAAGAAGGATTTGAACCCTCAGCCGCCCAAAGAAAACCAAACCACGCTTTCACTGGCCAAGCTATTCATCGTACTTATATGAAAATAATTTTATATACCTAACATTTATATAATAATATTTTTTTGTTTAAGGCAATCGATTCAAGCTAGCTCGATCTGATCCGATGACGGCTAGAAAAGATCCTTGAGCCAAAAAACAGGCTCATAGCTGGACACAAAAATTTCAATTTGAGCTCGATTCAAGCCAAAAATGGAGCGATTTTTGATCTTTGAAATAAACTCACCCCTAGGTATGACGCATCAACAAGAAGATTTAGATGATCAATGCTTGAGTTCTTTTTTTACTATCAATGTCCTCTTTGTTTTTCCTTTAATATATACTATAGTGTGGAAATTTCCTTATTCTTGAAATTATATTTTTGATCCATTTAAGTTTTCTTGTGATTATGTGCATTTGCAATTTTCTAAAACACAGGAACCTATACCTATGCTTACATCAGGGCACAATTAGGGAAGAATCCTTCACAATTAACTCTGCCACAAAATTTGCGAGAACCTAAGTCTTTATTCCCTTCCTTTGGACATAGGAAATGTCGAATTCACCTAATTCAATCAATCATTTGAGCAATCTCCCTGAGACATCCGGGTAATGAAGAATGCAATAAATGGTCTGTTCAATGACCACTTGAACTGGGTGCACATGGAAGTACGAGCAAAGTCTTTACGCAGTAATCACCAAAGCTAGGGCTAACTTTCTGAGCGTTGGGTTCTATGTTTCAGTGTCCACTAGGAGACGAGCAGTACAAAACATCGAGAACTACACGCTGTCATTGTTCGCAAAGGGTGACCTTGTCGAAAGCTTGACACTAGATGAGAGACCTCAAGCTACATTGTTTTCCAAGTCAGAGTGGCTGCGATTGCCACCGATGCCACATGAATGATTCTAATCAAGTGGAAAATTCATATATAAATAGAACTAGACACATGTGCATTGGGATTTTCTTAACATTGATCACCCAAGGATTTTCTTACAAGAAGTATCAATTTTTCTCTCATACTCCTACGACTTACCCACAATACTGACATCAGGCATGTCTAAGAGGGAGGGAACTAAACCTTAAATCATCGTGGAAAGTTTGGAAGACTAGAGTTGATGATTGATGATGAATTGAAGCAAGTTTCCACTATAGAGCAATGGAAAGAGAGCTGAACCAAAGAGATTCTAGGATTTCAAGAAAGTCAAGGTAGGTGACTAAGCAGCGAGGGTTCCGGAAGAGATTGAGATACTATCATTCTTCCCCTTAGGTGTGACTGGAGGTACCCAGAACCTTGATCTGCTTAGAGCTATTCTCCCTCTTTTCTAATGGTATTCCCATAATTTTCACTACTTGCTGAATTTTTCATGTAAGCACTTCAAAACCTTTTGCATGTTGATGCTCTCTTAATGGACTTTAGTCTTAACTGTAAAAGTACCTTGTTCACAGAAACTTATATGACTATATTCCTTTAACAAACAAGTTTTTTATTGTATGCAAAGCTGTTAATTTTGCTTAAAAATCATGTGTATAATCTTCTCAGAAAGAATAAAACATATATTCAAACCATCAAGGTTGCAAGCTGACTGTTTGAAAGCCTAGATGGCACAGTCATTAGCATCTCATCCCCATGTTTAATAGACATCAAGCTTGAATCATTCCACAAAACAACGTATAAAGCAGATGGACATTCTTTGAGCTTCATACCGATCCCCTCACCCATTTCACGATCAAATGCAATGACATTCACTCCAACAAGACGAGTTTAACACTACGTTGTTGGCTTCCTGGGTGAAGAGCCATGCCTTTTCCATTCCTTCACCTTGAAATCACCAAGAGAGAAATAATGGGAGACAATGTTTTGCCAAAGTTTTTTTCTAAAGCAAATTTTTTTCTTACTGATTATTGTTTTGGGTGGGCACAACTAGCTTGACCAGCCCCTTTTACCATTTCATTTGGAAGCATTTTATATGAACTTGTTTCTGCACCAAAACGAACTTAACGAATCAGTTCTAATTATTTGTGGATCAAACCTGTCCGCAAAGCATCATTAATCCTATATAGCTATATTACCTAAATGCCCTTATACATGAATACATTCCTGACAGTACCAGTGTGATCTCATTTCTCACTAAAAAATAATGTCAATTATATTTCTTAGAAAAATGGTGATTTCTTATTTACATGAGAAGACTACTACAAAACTAAGTTTTTGTATCTTCGCATATTGCAAATATAAATAGATATAAAAACAATTCAAGGAATTAAGTACTATGGCTAGGCAGATAAATACTCACCTTCACTCCAGCCATGATGTCATAAAATCCTGTCAATGTGATAAAAAGGGTTATTTATAGATTAAAAAAAAGTACTAAATTAAAAAAAAAAAACTTAGAATACAAGATGTGATGTTTCTTATGAGTTTCCTTTATGAAGATAGAAAATATATTTATTTTAAAAAAAAAGTAGGTTTACATTTCCTAATAAATAATTAGAAGAAAGGATATGTTTGGTGTCAATTAGTTCCATAGAAAGATGCAGCACCGAGTAGGAGTGCAACTTGGGGTGATTTGGATCAGGCCCACACTTATTCTGTAGCCAATCCAATCCAACAAGTGGAAACGACCAGCAATTTCTAAGTTCAAATTTGAAGTCCAAGTCTAATTCAACAAGGCAACTGGTGATACTGATGTTAAACATGAGATATTCTTATGGAACGTTCGGTCCAATGTTTATTTTAATGTTATATCATGACATCTAAATGTCACCTATTGTATAACAATTTCAAAATTTTTTAGAAAGCTATCAACATATGTCATCAAATTAAATAATTATTTTTTCTAAATTACATGACAAAACACTAAGATACTATTGAAATGCCCTTTAAGTGTAGTTTAAGTTAGACCTGTGATGACCCATGACCAATGCAAGCAGGAAGTGATCGCCGAGTGATGTAAAAGAAAAGAATCACTGAAACAATGTGCGAATCTTAGCAAAGGCTTTTAGGCATAGGGAAAGAACACAGGACTCGTTCCACATAAGAAAACAGAGGAGTTCGTGAAAATATGATTGAGATATATGACTTATGAATTAAAATAAAATTAAAAAGACAAAAATTAAATTGATTTATTTAGCTTATTTAGTTGAATTCATCTACTGAGTCCTGTGGTTGGACTGACGTCGTTTTTAGGGCACCAAAAAATTAAGGTTTGCAGGTACAACACAATCACGAGCTCAGTGGAAAAGAAGAAAGCCAACTGGTAAAATTCATTTTATTATATTTAATTGTGAAAAACCAATTAGTGAAATTTATTTTATTATATTTAATTGTGAAAAACCAATTAGTGAAATTTATTTTTATTATATTTAATTGTGAAAAATATTATTTTTATAGTGAATAAAAAAAGATAGTTAACCTGACACTCAATTTCCACCGACCCGACGTTAATTTTCATGTTATCGGGTTATTGGTGGCCGAGGCGTCACAAATGGTATCAGAGCAGTTTTGATCTCTTAGGGAGAGTGTGAGTAGATGGCCATAGAGGGGATTACACATTAATCACATTTTTCTTTTCATAAACATTTCTTTTATGCGTGTTGAATTCTTTATTTGATATTCATGTATTTGTGTTTATACTGTTGCGTCTCTAGAGAATAATATAGTTACGAGTAAGAGAGTTAGCAAACTAAGTAGTATATCAGAGTGCGTGACGGAAACATATTTTGATCTGCTTAGAAAATTTTAAGAACAAAATTTCTTGAGGTGGGGAGATTATAACATCCCGTATTTTTATATAAAATACAATGCTATTTGAAGTTTGAGTGAAATAAATATAAATTAACATTTATAACATGAATAATTTAATAATTAAATTACAAACAAAATTTATTATTAAATTAATTTAAATTTGATTACAAATAAAATTAAAATTTAATTAAAGATAACTTTGCATCTTCCGTTTCATTAAGATAAGGGAAGTTATGAGAAGAGTTGAAAGAGCCAAAATTACTATATCATATTTAATATAATTAAGAACATGAGTTGAAAGATTAGAATTTATTACTGATTGTTATTTGAACTTAGTTATAATTAATATTTGATTAAATTTATTTAATTATTTTATAACTTTACACCTTCTCCATCAATATTATTTAGAGAGGGTTGAGAAGGGCTAAAAGGGTGCTCAACAAAGAGAAAATGACAGCAAGAGAGAGAGACAGAGATGACAAATGACTGAAAGCGTTAGAAAAATTACATCATAGTACTCAAAGTTTTCAAATCTTATATTTTGAGAAAAATTTCTTGAAAGGTTGGAAAGTCAACATTTCGTGCAAGTTTCAAGGTAGGTGACTTAACATAACTCGCATATAAATTAAATTTAAAAATACTTATTTGTTATTTTAAGTTATATAACTGATTTTTCTATGATACTGATTGTTTGCTTGTTTATATGATTATGTTAAATTTCATACTTATGATTTTATTGTTATGCTATTTATGAATATACTAATATTGATTGATTGAATGTTACATCTAAAATATTATATATTCAGTTGTATAATTTACATGAAAATGATATAAAGATATGATATTGAAAACAAAATTGAGAACTGATCTCTAAAAATAAAGTGTGATTTGAGTTAGACCTATGATGACTCATGACCAATGAAGGTGGAAAGTGATTGCTGAGTAATGTCCTAAAAGAAAGAAATCATTGAGACAAAGTGTAGCTCCTGGCAAAAGCTTCTAAGGCCTTGTTTGGTTGGAGTCAATTTTTTTGCTCAACACAAATTTTAACTATAAAAATTAATTTTATTTCACATCTAATGTAAATACGAATATTAGAATTTAAAGTATTTCACATTTCACATACTTTCTAATATTAAAATAAATTTCTCTCTCATTAAACTTAAAAAATAAAATATTTTTTTTTCTCTTGTCTAAAAAAAAAGCTCGAACCAAACGAGGCTTAAGCATGGGAAAAGAGCACGGGACTCGTTCCACGTACAAAATAGAGGTTCATGAAAATGTGAGTGAGATATATAACATATGAATTAAAATAAGATTAAAAAGACAAATATTGAATTAAATGTTTGTGTATGTGTTGACGTAGGATGTAGGGGATCCCAAGGAACACCGAAAAAGAAAGAGAGTTCCAGGAGACGGCAGCGCGCAGGGGAATAAGCCTGTTAGAGGAGGCTCAAGAAGAGAGAGAGAGAGAGTTCGGGGCATCCAGAAGAACACACAGAGGTTTAAGGTGGTTCAGGGAGGAAATCCCCTACGTCCACCGAGCGATCAGTAAAGAAGGTTCACTATCGGAAGAAGGTAGCCGTGCAAGCTAATACAATGCTTCTGAGAGAAAAAAGAGAGAGCTCCTCAGTTGAGGTTTTGATACAATCAGGATCGATCCTTTGCCTAGAGACTGTTCTAGGGTATTTATAGGCGATTAAGTGCATAGCTTCGTCCTGATTTTCCGGAGGAAAGGAGGTGGACAAGCTCTGGGTTCGCGCCGCTTTGTCGACCGCCGGAAGGGCTGGAAGTCGCGAAAAGAGAATGATATCTTTTAATATTGGTACTTCTTTTGGGGATCCGTGATGGTTTGCAGCATGCGGATCCTTGGTTTGTGGGTCTGGAAGAAAGTGCTTTGTACGGGGAACGACGCGGTTGGGTCAAGCTGAAAGTGACAGGCATTGCTTTGTAACCTCATGTCCGACGTTACCGAGGATGATCTTGGCTCGTCGTGGACGAGGCTAAGTGAACCCTCATGGCCGGGGTTAGACCCTGTCAGGAATTTGCAAGAACAGAGGAGTTAGCAAATAAATGAAAGTGACTGGAGGCCAGCCAGGCGCCACGTGTACGGCCGGGATGCAGCGCAGGATCCACGTGTTAACAATATGTAACTTATTCTATTTAGCTTGTTGAGTTGAATTCATCTACTGAGTTATATGGTTGGACTAAAGTAATTTTTTTGACACCAAAATTTTAAGTTTACAGGTACAACACAATCACAAGCTCAAGAGAGGAAGCAAGCCAATTAATGAAACTCATTTTATTATATTTAATTCTGAGGGACATTATTTTTGTAGTAAATAAAAGAAGATAATTATAATGGTCTAGTGAAATCCTTTATTTGCAGAGTGATTCCTTGAGAGAGTTTGTTTTTGTAATATTTTCTTCTAAGTTTTCCTCAAGTGAAATCCTTTATTCGGCTCGGTAGAAGAACTCCCTTGAACCATGTAAATTCAAGTGTGTACTTATAATGTGTCAATATTTTCTTATGGGGCTCATTGAGAACCAGAATGTTCACCATGCAAGTTCCTCTATTGATCTTCTACGGACTCAATCCTCCATCAACATGTAAGAAACATAATGTTGCCAAGTATTAAATATA
The DNA here is from genome assembly GCA_019297695.1 of Apostasia ramifera. Classification (NCBI taxonomy): domain Eukaryota; kingdom Viridiplantae; phylum Streptophyta; class Magnoliopsida; order Asparagales; family Orchidaceae; genus Apostasia; species Apostasia ramifera. Next base: position 100,003 of record JAEMOT010002462.1, on the reverse strand, counting down.
GCCGATTAGAGAAAATTGCAAATCAGTTGAATTAGAAGCAGGTAGATTGATATCCTCAAACAAAAACATGCAGAATGAGTGGCAGAATCAATATATCACAAAAAGTAAGTTATGCTATTCTTTTATAAATCAAATCTATCAGATGATAATAAAAATAGCTAAACAATGCACTGACAGCTAACTTGAAAAAAATGTTAAGACTAATCAAGCTATGCATCAAAAGTAATAAGGTCGACTAGTTATGTGCTTTCTACCATAAAAAAAGTTGTGCTTTAAACAAAAGAAAGATAGTCCAGTAATGAACGTGAACAACATCATCATAGTCCATAAACTCATACGGGAAAATAAAGAAGCCTTAATATCATAGATCACCTCTTCGACTGCCTTCTCTCTAGGACGCTCTGAGAGCCTCAACACTTTTATTTCAGTGTGGGCCTCACCTAATTCCCGTTTTTTGTCTGAAAACCAACAACCAAACATCAAAATAGCAGCCAAAAAGTATGGTGCAACAAAAACATTAGAAAATTCCAGCAAAAACAAGCCAATCAAACCACATTCCCACCTCTATCTTTCTTCTCAAGCTGATTGAGTTCAAGATTGAGTTCCGGATCAATCCATGCAATAGATTTATTAACTCCTCTGCATCAAGGCTTGGCTTTAATGCCAGCCTCCTCCTTTCCTTCCCTGAAGATCTTTCGTCACACTTAAAGGACGCCGACACCGTGAGCGAAGCCGCCGCAGCTGACAGATGCACTATGTCGATGCCCGTGCCACCACATTGCCAACTGCCCCGCCTTCAGGCCTGAATCCTTCACCGCCTTCTCTGCACAGATTGGTCATCGCGGATTTCACTCACATCCAAAAGAAGACAAAGAACAGAGAAATAGAAAGAACCGGCGGAGCTAGGTCATCCTCCCACTTATCATGAAAGCGCGCCCCTTCCCAGGGTTTTGATCATCGCACCAAGAAAAAACACCAAATCTGGAACAAACCCTAGTCTCCTCCTCTCACTCGATCTGCTTCCCCAACAGCGTCACACCGAAATGAATAATGGATGTCATAATGGTGAAAACAATTTATAATAGTAAAAACCCCTATATCCCCGAATGGAGAGTGTGAGGAGCTAATAAGGCTTTTTGTTAGTGGGACTTAGGACAGTCAATTAATTTAGGAGCTATTTAGTTTGGGGTGGTATAAGTTATCCCGGAGTAACTTAATCTCATTTAATAACTTTATCTCAACTGGGAAAAGTAATTTAACTTAGGATGATTTAGTATTTTATTTGGCAATTTAATAACTTAATCGAAAGTAGCAAACAAAACAAGATAACAAATAAAAAAGGGGTAATTCCATTAAGGCCCTTGAGATTTGCTTACTTGAACACAAAAGTCTACAAATCACAAAACATGTCATTCAGGTTCACAAAAAATATTACATGGGACATCGTAGTTCCTCCGTGACAGAATCTGTTATGTATTGTAAAATGACAAAAATATCATTCCTTAATTTATTAATTTTCAAAATATGTTATTGAGGCTGCCGCCTGCGTTGGCCGCCTGCACTCGAGCCCTGTGCGAATGCCTCGCGTACCGGCATCCCCTCGCGAATGCCCTGTGCACGAGCCCTCGCGCAGGCAGCCCACAAGCGGATCGCAGGCCACTCCCGCATGGACGCCCGCGTGCAGGGCATCTTCCCGCGAGGCAGCGAGCTACAGCGACCCGTGCGAGGATGCCGCCGCCGCGCACTGACTGTGCGCAAGGGTAAAATCGTAATTGAAAAAATATTTAATTTTATTTTATTTTTTTATGAAATAACGGTATTTTAAACGGAAAACATTATGTTGGATCTAATTGGAAGCTTTTTAAAAATAACTATAGCCCTGATGAACTATATAGTAATTATTGTGGATTTGCACGATATATTTTGATGATTATAGACCTTTATGGAAAATTAGACAAATCTTAGGAGCCTAAGTGGAATTATCTAAAAAAAAAATAATTACATAACTCAATGTAAATAAATTAAAAAAATATTTAAAAGACATAGAATTTGTATTTGATATATCCCAATTTAAATAATCATAGGACTATTTTTTTTAGTTAATGGAATTCACATGGGCACATAAATAAAAATGCCAGATTCTTTAGCCAAACCAATTTAAGTTAAATAATACACCAAAGCATGACAAAACAACAAAGTAAACAAATCTAGCAACATGAAACGAGTGTCCCTTAGAATATCACATTCCACCAACATGTTCCTCAATCCTATAAAGGCTTGCACAGGCATACAAAAATAGTTATATGGTCGAATCTTAAGGTCATTTGATATTTCATGGACGTACAAATTACCTGAATACGATCTCACTAGTATAGAATAATTTTATTATAGCGGTTCATAACCGCTGTAAAAAGACATTCAAAAACTGTTATATATACTTTAGCTATAAAAAGTATAACAATATATTACAGCGATTATTACCGCTGTAATAAAGGTCACATACTATCTATTACAGCGGGTGATTCTATCATCCGCTGTAGTATGTGATATCATTTTTTTCAAAATTAATAATATATATAAAATTTAAATAAGAGCATATAAAATTTCTACAGAACTAAACAATTAAGAACATAATAACAGAGCATATAAAATTTCGACAGAGCTTATAATGTTGCTAGAAAAAATTAAACTTATGCACAATTTAAATCTATTTTCAATTAAGCTATTTCAATTAATGCATAAAAAGAAATCTATATACAAAAAAATTATTTCGGTTTATGTTTTTGAGTAAAAATAAATTTATGTTAAACCAACTAAAAGTGAAAAGAGACATTATTATTGACCCTAATAATTAATTATGCAAATATAATGGCATACCTTCACTTATGCGAGGGCGACGCAACAAAACAAGGATAGAGATCGAGGGCAGCACAAAAGGGAGAGGACAGCAAGCTGGTGGCGCGAGACGGAAAGGGCTGGCCGGCAACGCGAGAGGACAACAAGCTGGTGGCGCGGCACGGGCTGCCCACGAGAGGTTGCAGGAGCCCGGGCCGACAGCGCAAGCATAGTCTTGCGGTGCGAGCGGCGGCCACCGGCGCGACTGGCGAGCAGGGAGGCGCGTGAGCGGCGCGAGACCGTGAACAGCGGCCGGCGGCGCAAGCGGCGAGCAGAGCGACCAACGGCATGGCGCGAGCGGCGAATAACGGCGCCGTGCGAGCTATGCGAGCGGCGAGCAGGGCACGGCGGGACCTGCGAAGAGGGCGCGGCGCGAGCGGCACGAGCGGCGGCCGACGGCGCGAGCGCGAGCGACGGCCGACTGGGCTGCGCGACAGCTGGGACGACGCGAGCAGCACCGGGGGAGGCGCGAACGGCGCGAGCACCACGAGAGAGAGAGAGGGATCGAACGAGCGGCGCGAGCACGAGAGAGAGTGCGGAACGAGAGAGAGTGCGGAACGAGAGAGAGGGCGCTGTTTCGAGAGGCGGTGCTTTTGGGTTGGAATATATTACAGTGGTTGTATTTAAAGGCCTCGTTTGCAAATCCTCGAAATTTGAGGAAATAATATAATAATAATATTTTTAATTTATTATAAACTTTGATAATTTTATTTCACCTTCAATATAAAATTTAAAATTTATTTTATTATAAATTTAAATTTAACAAAATTAAATTTAAATTTAAATAAAAAAAATTATTAAAAATTATGAATAATATAAAATAAAATTAATTATTATATTAGAGTGGGTAAAGATTATAATATAAAATTAATTATTATTTTAAATAATATGTATAAAATGAGAAATAAAATTAATTTTTAATATTAAATTTTAAAAATAATTACCTGCATGCCATACTATTTCACTTTATTTATATATTAACCATCTATTCTTAATTAATTACGCTATACATACTCAAAATATTATAAAATCTTACATATACACACTTAAATTAAAATTTAGTCAAAATCTATTTAAAAAAAATATTTCGTTAGTAAATCATTAAAATTATATTTTTACTCTTAAATTAAGAATATATTTTTTTCTTCCTCGATTTTACACTGAAGCGTTGATCTGTCCTAAAATCAATTCACGTCGCGGATGTTTCTTTCCCTTATCACAATCTAAATATCAAAATTTTAAGATTTTCACTCAAAATATATTTAAATATTCTTAAAATAATATAATGAACGGTTCAAATTTTTTGTAACCTAAACTATAGTTAAGTTATTGAAAAATTATAATTGCTCATTATAATAAAAACAAGTGAAAATATATATATGTAAAATTTTATAATATTTTGAGTGTGCATAATATAATTAACTAAGAATGAATGAATAACGTATAAATAAAGCAAAATAGTATAACATGTAGGTAATTATCCCTAAATTTTATGTGTGATGTAATATACCTGATTAAAATTAAATCAAATTAATTTTAAATGAGCAAATAAACAGGACTTTAATTTTAAAAATTAACTTTATTTCACATAAAATACAAATTCCAACTTTAAAATTAACTTTATTTTGCATCCTACACACCTCTCATTATTAAAATAAATTTTTTTCTCACCATTTTTATAAAATAAAATATTTTCTCTTTTTTACTTAAATTTTTTCTCCAACCAAACAAGCCCAAAAATCATTGTAATAGAACACCACTTTTACACCAATCCTTCAATACAATCACTGTAATTTAATTTTTTCTTTTCGCCACCTCAATTTCATCCCTGACATTCTAGCAACAGCTTTTTTAAAACTAGAGAAATTCTTACATTAGTTTGGTCTGGCTGAATTACATGAAATTTTTATGTTTATTTTATTTTATGTGAAGTTTTTATTATCGTCGCATCTAATTTGTTGGTTATTAAATTTGCAACCTCATTGTCATAAAACTATGCAATCCTACTACTTTTAAAAATATAATAATAACAGACAATGAGATGAATAAACACATTAAACGACAAAAGCTGCAGCAAAACAAACATATTTAGAAGTCTGGTAGTAATACTGGTAGGTAGCGAAATAGCAGCTGCGAGTTTAACGTATCCACGATGCAAAAAACTAATTCGCAAAAGACGAGTCCACAGAGTTACACAACACTATTTGAGACGAAAGTAGGACCAACTAGTGCATCAGAAAGTGAGCTCAGAGCCGATGCTCCCATTGCTCCATCAGTACCTGTAAGCGCTGCCTCCTGCGTGAACAAAGACGACATGAAATTATTACTCTGTTTACACTGATATAATTAATTGAAGGATTAATGACCTACATGCCATATTAAAATTATTGTTTTTCATATTATTCATCTATATTTAATAAATTATATAGTACATATTTTTTTACATTATGCATATCATAAACTATTACAAATATGTTTATGCACATCATAAACATATCACGAGAAAGGTTGACATTCAAGTTACAAGGTTCCTTCATTGACTAGGTTTGTTTAGCCTACGAAATTCACAGCCATCTTGTTGGCATGTATGATTGAAATGAAGTGTCGACTTTCGAAGTAAAATTAGTCCCCATTTGGTAGAACATGATCATTCAAGTGGGTTTGTTTGATCGTACTCCCACGTATAGAACTGTAAACAAGTCGAGTTCGAGTGAGCTCGAACTCAAAATTCTCAAGTACAACTCAACACGAACTCGAAAAGATTGCTCTACTCAAATCATTCGAACTCAAGAAGGCTCAAAATAGATTTCGAGCCGCCCCAAATTAAGTATATTTATATAATTTCCAAAATTGGTTATAGATATATATACATTATAATTTGTATAAATATATAAATACATTTATATATTAACTTGACTAATTATTTCGAGTTTATAGTGAGCAAATCCATAGTGGCTCTAACATACAATTCTAAAGAGTAGGTCAAGCTAGTATAGTCGACCAATGAAGAAAACGAAGATTCAGGAGAATGTGGCAATTTCCGTCTTGAGCTGAAGATCATCCTTCTCAATTAGGCACAATGTCGTGGGTTTTTGAAATGTCGACAGCTCCGGGTACTGCAAACCAGCACACTGGCCTACCTTCTTTGGTGAGGAATTCCGCTAAAATTGTGTTGATAGAGGAGGAAAGCAAAGGTGTTAAAATGTCTGAGAGTTGAGTCAAAACTGTTCATTGAATTTCTGACCATACCTCTTATGATTGAACTTCTAGGTGTGTTTCAAGTAGAAGAGCAGTCACCTAATATTAAGGCACTAGTAGAGGAGTTGAAATTGATCGAGACCAGCAGCTTGCTCGTAACTTGCCCAAAATTTGGCTCTTAAACCATTTTCAGACGATTTTCGAGTTAGATAAAAGACTTAAAATATATTTCAAGTCAAGTTCAAGTCAAGATTAACTCGAAAAGTACTCGAGTTGATTCAAAAAATACTATATATATACATATATATTCTTGTTATATTTACTAGTTCTCAGCTAGTACAGTTGTATAAAATCCTTTTGCCCAACACAAAGGTCTTGAGATCAATCCCCCCACATGCAAAAAGGTGATTTTTTCCATTTTATTATCTAATTAAATTAAATAATATTTTATCATTTACGCGATTCGTTTCAAATCAACTCAACTCAAACTCAAAACAATTCAAGTTTGATTCGAGTTCGAGTTGAGTCAAACTCGCTCAAATTCGACTCATTAGCAATCCTAATCACTAGAGAAGGTGTGCAACTTTACCAAATGTGAGGGAATCACTATGGGAGCAAAGGGCACCCTATTCTGAAGGGGTGGGGGTAGTGCTTCTTAATGTAGCTGATATAGCAGCCACGTGTGCTACTTCTCCATTTGTCATTCCATCAGCTTAGGGCTAGGACTTTGGAAGGAGGCTCCCATGGTCAGCTTGCTAGATACGCTGCCCTGCAGGTTGGATTTTGAGAATTTTTTGAAAAGTATCTTTGCGAAGCTCTACCACAGAGGAGGATTTGCCTGAACAAGCCACATGTATGGATGAGATGAAGTGTTGATTTTTCAAGTCCAATCCTTCCCCTCATCTCCCTCTGCTCTGTACTTAGGCCATTCCATCGAATAGCTTCCCCTACACACTGCAACCAAGATTGCTTCATGTGGACTATCCCGTAGTTGTGGTGTGTCCAGAGCCTATGGACGTAAGCATTGAGTGTGCTGAACCATGTAAATCCTTGTGTTTTCTGGATGCTATTATTTTTGTGTAAACTATATGTGATTACATTTCGAATATTTATTTTTCTTGTTATTACTAACATCTTTTTGTATTGTGTGAAATAGTTTTCACCTTTTATATATATCATCTATTCAACCACCCTCTAGACCACACCACCAATCTTGCAATTTGCATGTGTATGCCCTGAGCATCTTGTCCACATGTACGATGGAGATGAAGGATCTATTTTCAAGCAATACGTGCACGCACATAGGTATATATATGCATAATACATGTATATACCATGTATATGTGGTGGGGACACGACGACATCGGACCGTCGATTTATTTCAGGCAGAGTCTACACTTGACGGCCGAGATCTCATCACGTGGCGTCGATCTGGATGGAGGATTGATCTGCAGATTTGGCAGCACGCACGATCGGTAGCTAATCAGTGGATTGGAAATCCCCATTTAAATCAATTTATTGATTTGAATGGGAATATTCTAAATTTTGAGCGGATCTCATTTATTTCCTTCTATTTTTAGTTATTCGCATTTGGTATGTTGTAATCAGTTTTTATTTTCGCATTTATTTCTGCAATTTGAAATTCGATTGTAATCGTCTATATAAGGGCAAGAACTTGTACTGTTTTTTCTTAATCCTGGAATGAAATCAATTTGAGTTTGAATTATTGCGTGTTATATCCCGGTGAAGGGAAAGGTTGGGGCTTTGGGTGAAAATCCCTAAATACCTTAAAGTAATTTAAGGTATTTCCCCAACTTTTCTCAGATTCTAAAATAATTTAAGCTCAACGAAATCCAGGCCTCTTATTGCAATTTTCACCCAAAATTTCCCTTTCTTCCCCCTCGATCGGATCAGCCCGAGCCCACGCGCCAACNAGCGCCGCGCCCTGCCGCGCCGCGCCACTGGCCGGCGAGCTCACCGACCCTCGTGGAACACCTCCGCATTCTCAGCGCACCGCTCTGTTCACCCGCATCCCCCGCATCGTCTTCTGCTCGTCTGTCTCGACATCATCCGCTTCGGGTCGCCTTGACTCGTCTCTCTATGATGTTGGAATCTCGACTTGGGGTAAGCCTGAACATCAACTGAATATTTCGAATATCTTGTGAGATCTTATAGTGGTGTCTGCTATTGGGACTGCTTGATTTGCTCACCCGTGTGACCTGAACATTATCGTGTGATTAAATTGCTGTTGAGTAATATTATATTGCGAGGATACCCATAATACTGCGTACCCTGGTTCTGACGTGTTGAGATATGGTTGCCTTAAATCATTGAGTAAATTTACTAGATATCATTTGCGCTTGTTTCTAAGTATTTGAAATCGATTTGCCCTCGAATTATTATATAGCCATCACTAGAAATATTTCTGAATCAATCTTATGATTATTTGCTATTTTATTTACTGATCTCTAATTAGGGTTGCATCCGTATGTTGTCCCGCATCAATATGTGTACTAACTCAAAATGTAGGGGTAGTAGGTTTTTAAAGTAAATTCAAAATTAGCTAGCTTGAATCAAACTCGACATAAAATTCATGAAACATGGCCCAATGCCAGCCATAATTGTAGCAGCTCATTACCTTGCTGTCTGACAGCCTTGTTTGCCTCTGCATCAGCATCCATGTTATACTCCTTCAAACAAAACAAACATTGAATTAGGACTTCTATAACTGTTTAGAAAAAGAATACATTAACTGAAGAACATCACATAAATGAAACATCGCTTAAGTAGGTCACCTCCAACACTAGGCTGCTCAGATTTTTTGACGAATAATAAAAGAGGTTGACAACTAATGCAACAGGAAGTGAGTTTGATGTTAATAGCTCTAGGCATTAGAAGTTTTATGCCTACTTTTAACAAAACTAAAAATTAATAGCTCTAGGCATCCTAATTTTAGAACCAAGTACAGATTTGACGTCTAGATAATATTGAAGCATACGCCATTATCTTTTTGGAGTATAGAGCCACCTCTCTATCAAATGATTCGATATACATGTAGTAACACCCTTGCCATTAAGTGGTGCCTTAATAAAATACTCTCCCTTTAGGGAAGGTGAACCCTCATTATGTCTGCACTATGGAATAAGAAAAATATTAGTTGCCCTCATTCATGTCTGCACTATGGAATATCAATGCAATGAAGGGTCGTGAGCTATGACTATATGGCACAAAAGACTGGTCAATATTCTAAGACTTCCCTCGTCCTATCATTATTGCTCTATTAAAATCTTGAAATAAGTAAACTCGGACAATGACTTAGGAGGATGGTGAATAAGATACATACAGCTTTCACAGGTCATGAAATTAATGATAACTAACACTTCAAAATGACCTAATGTTAAACAAAAGTCATAGAAATACTTCAAAAATACTTGACTATTCACAAAGAACTTTAGCAGTACAACGTTGGAAATGAAAGAACTACAAATAATCATTGAAAATGAAAATAACAAACAATTTGATCTGAATAAATATTCTATCCGATAGATACATGTGGAAAATATTTACCCTTGGAACATGACTGATCTGAAATTCATCAAAGCCACAACGAAGATCATTAACCTTGCTACTTGATTCAGACAAGTTACTGCTTCTGACTTTCCAACTACCATCAACCTGCAAGTAACAATAGGTTCATTTATCAAAAAACAAAAAAAATAACACAATAGATTCACAGATAACAGCATGTATAATCTTATGTTTGTAACTAATTCCATGGAGCTTTTAGATCAGCAATTTAAAAGTTCTATCCTCAACAATGATTTTTATCTTCAATCTTGAATGTTTATCAACCTCGACCTTGACTCTCCTGGCCCAAGACTTCACCAAAACTGACACCGGAGGTATCACAAGAAACCTCAAAGACTTTCCCAAAGTCGAGAAGCCGAAGAACATTTGCTTCTATCAATTGAGCCTTGACCTCTTGAAACGTTCATCCAACGGCTGGGGTCCATTGAAACTCACCCCTTTTTAGACAGTCAATAAGGGGAGCCATAATCGAGCTAAACTCTCAAATGAACCTACAATAGAACGTAGCTAAATCATGAAAGCTACGAACATTGTGAATGTTCTTTGGGATAAGCCATTCTTGAATGACAAAGATTTTGGAGGGATCGGCAGAAATTCCTTCTTGAATGTTCTTTGTCTTCTTGTGATGAGCTTTCAAGTGTACTAAACTTACCCACATCGTGATGGTTCTGCTATATTGAAGAAGCTTTGGCAGTGTGAAAAATAGGAGGTGTAGGTTCGCTAGTGTTGCCCTTCAAATCTGTTGTAGCCTGTTGTAATTATGGAAGCTGAACTGCATGGTTACCAATGTTGAAATGGTTGAGGTGTAGTCGAGCAGAAGGCTCCAATGTGACTTTCAAGTTTGGGCTTCTGGACAACTCCTTGCTGATGTCAGTTGGGGCCCAAATCTCCTAGCTTCACAGCTTTGGTTGCCATATGTTTTGGGTTCTATGCAATCTTTAAATCATCTGGCTATTTGAGGTCTTAAACTTTAGTTGTACAATGTAGTTCCTCTCCAGAACCTGGTGTTGACTGAACCCTGTATTTGCTCTTCGCAGCATTTCAGTGGTTAGTAACTAAAGCTCAAGGCGCAACATGTCCCTCCTTTAGGTGCAACATGTGAGGAAGTGTTTGTGGCTTCAGGTTGAACTGAGTTTCTGTAGAATAAGGGATGGTTTTCTGTACTCTGTTGCTGGTCTGATACACCTCCAAACTCTAGGTTTTTAAATGATCAATGAGCATTCTGGTGCCCGACAATCCCACATTCAAAACACAGAACGGAAATGCCCTTGCACTCAGAGTATTCAAACTTGTATCCAAGCCCCAAGTTAAAGTGGTTTGGTCATGTCCGCATTAACACACACACAAGCATACAAGCCCATTTGTTTATGGATGGTAAAATGATCAACCAACAATGGCGTTCCAGCTTTTGCAGTGATGATTGATACATTCATCTGGCCCTAACACTAAAAAGAGAGACTTGGAAATCTTACCCAAAAAGGACTAGTGGTAAGTGCATATGACGAGGCCTTAGAGATTATCTCCAGATATCCAAACCCAGTGTTTGGCCAGCTAGAGTCCATAGTCTTAGAAAACATTACATGTTTCTGTCTTCTAAAACGAAGTTGACAGCGAAGCTGACAGCGAAGCTGACAGCGAAGCATCCCTGACCCATATCAATCATTCTGACTCCTTTCAAAGTACCACACTTCTTCTGAGCTTTAGCATTGATAATAAAAATGTGTACATGACAACCAAATAATAATAGTCATTCTTTCTTGACATGATTAATCTCTTCCACATCAAGTTGGATAATATCTTTTGTATCTTGCATAGCTTTGTCCACAATATGCTTGGGAATCGAAACATTTCCAACTCCTCTAGATGCATTTTGGTGGCATCATTACCAACAGCATAGCATAACTAAACCCATTCGAGTTTGCTTCCTCCCGTCATCATTGTGTGGGGGCATTCCACAAACACCTACTATGGATTCTTACATCCTTGTTTTGGCATTTCCACAAACAAATGGAGTGCAATTTTACCCTATTGTTCCACCTAAATTTCCAACATTGTTTTGAGCTGAACTTGGGCTGTTTTCAAAAGTAGATTGGAAATACAATCCCCTCTCCTGCTAAACATTGCTTTCCTCCTCACCTTCCGGGAAATCAACAGTTGTACATCCTCCTCCATGCATGCTCGATTTCAATTTGCTCCATGTGGATATTTTGATAAGCATTCCCAAGAATTGAATGGCGGCCTTACATATTGTTAATGGCTTCAACATCTACTGAAATCAACTCCTGAACACCTGAAATCTCACCATGGTTTGGAGAAGAATACAGCTGAACTTCAGCATCACCTCCTTCCTTGATGCCTTCTTGGAGATAGCTAGATTCTGGGGATACAACCGCCTTAAACACCCAGCTGGCCAGCTGTTCCAACAGGGTTGCACTCTCTTTTCCCCTCTCGTCACCACCTTGGAATCACCAACAAGCTCTCCTCATAGACCATTTTTCAATGGTATCCTATGGAGGGTATAAGGAAGGTTACTTTTTTCAGATGAAGCTTACAATGAAGTTTAGGATTTGTATTAACAACATTGAGAAACTTTGTCGCCAATGATGAATAGATCTGATTGGGTTCTAGGATGAGTTTAAGAGAATTCTGTGAGAAAGGTATGTCCTTAACACCAGTCTTGAGGGTCTCCTGAACAATGACAATGTTTGATCCAAAAGAGCATCTTAAGCAATATTGGGACTTTGAGGAGCCCGAGAATACCACAACTAGATTTACATGCATTTCAAGAAAAGATATACAAGCGACATGACTAGATAAATTGGCATTAAATCACTGCACTAGTGCAGATCCACCTAATGGCCTGAAATATGAGCTTAGCATCCCAACTTCTTGACGTTCGGGATAGTTGCACCACCAAGACTCTTACATATATTGTTAGGAGACATGCCACTGCCTCATTCCATTGTTGGTCCACCTCTACTAGAGAAGGACAAAATAGAGTACCTCATAGATGATCTTGTCAGCTCCATTAGTCTGGCTCATTCAAGGGAGGATGAGATCAAGTGTTCCATCATCTTAACTTACATAATAATCCCAACAACAGCGGATTATAAGAATTACAAAGAAGAAATTGAAAAATATACAAAGATTATCAAAATTGAACTGGACCAATCAATCAAACTAGTTTGACTGTAAACTAGCTAGTAGTCCGGTCCAATTCGGCCAAAGTTTTAAATAGTCTATCAAACAGGGTTGCCGTGAATAGATGAACCTGCTAATAATCGATCAACCAGAGATTTAGATAAACTTAAGGATTCTCGATTTCATTATCCAGATTCTCCACTCTTCTATAAGAATCGCCTACGTAGTCTCCCTTTGTTCCCTTCTTTAACGTAGGAATCTCTTCTGCCATTTTCTTCCATCCTTCGTCGCAAGAACTGCGTCCACCATTGTCTTACTATTCTTTGCCGCAGGAATCAGCCCCGTCATAGTCTTTTGTCCTTTATTGCAGGAATTACCTACTACAATGTCTTCTTCATCCTTTGCAATAGGAAATCACCTTTGCTGCCATCACCTTCTATCTATCTCTAAGGGTATTGACCCTCCTACATTACAGTTGTCGTCGTCTCCTTCCCGTTAACAAAAATTCCTTGTGCTTCCATACTCTACATAATCTAAGTTGTTAACATTTTATATTTTCAAAATTGACATACTAGTTATATTTGATTAATCTTTTCAAACAATGTCATCATCTTTGTGCTCATAATTTTAAAAATAATATTACACATGGATTTTTGTGGTACTATTATGAATATGTGACTTTAATAGTAATATTTACTTTTGTCGCTTTCCCTGATTTTGACAAGTAATGATGATTTTAATTGACTCTAGTGTTAAGCATAACTATTAATATGGGTAATTGAATAACCATTTTTCCAACATGATAGATCTAAAGCATCTAAGAAGCTCTTAGTTCCCTAAATGTGGTTATTGATTAAAGCAATGAAGAATGGCTTTACATCATTGTGATAGAACTCTTTCTTGGGTTGTTGCACATTTTGCTTAATTGATTTTTCGACTTTAGGTAGTGGTGAAACTGCTGATATCAATGAAATGATAATGATCTTTCCAGTTTCCACAACAAACTTGTTCATAATCTCAAATTTGGCATTTGGATTTGAAACAATAGTGTACACGTTAAATACTTTATCTAGTGTTGTTTAATTACATGAATATGCAAAGTGAACTTCACAAATATAAATTAACTTAACATATTATATTTAGCTTGAAAGATTAATGGTCAAACTTATATGATAGATTAATACTTAGAATGTAATCTATTGCACTTGCAAAAAATTATGAATCAATAATTATAGTTGGATTTATATTTTTGATACTTTATCGATAGCCTATTATTTAATTTTTTGCATTTAAACTTTTAATTTATTATTCAATTTCTTTTAAAAAAATTTTGAATATTAAAATCTCTTCTGATATTTATATAGTTAAAAATTATATACGATGTAACTAAGAAACCATCCAATTGAAACAACCACTTAGACCATGAATCGGTTGCTTGGCTAGTTTAAGCTCCTACTTATTTCTCAAAATTTAGAGAACACTAAAGAAGATGTCATATAGAGCAAATCAATATAATTGCAACTCCAGAGTACATGGAAATGGTTATATCTCTTTGTTGAGATACCTAATGGAGCACTTGAGTAAAATAAAGTACTTCAATACCTCTTACTTCATAAATGGATAATGATGGGAAGCTCATTTGTGTTAATTAATCTTTAATTAAGCACGGTGAATGTAAGGTTGAGGCTAAAGAGCATAGTAAGATGGTTATATGCCTACTACATCAGACTACATTTGATTTGTTTGGACACATCTAAAGTCCATTTGGAGTATAGATTTCTAAGCAAAGCAAATTCACAAAGAAAGTCTAATTGCTTTGTACAAGAGTATGAATAGGCCCTCGTTGAGGCATCTAAGGCTCTGTTTGGCTGGAGAAAAAAAAGATAATTTGAAAAAAATTTATGAAAACTTTTTAAAAAATGTGTAAATGTAAAATAAAGTGAATTAATTATAGACAAATTTATATTGAATGTAAAATAAAATAATTATTTAATATTAAAATTTGTGAAAGATGAGATATAAAATATTATCTTATTTTTTAAAACAAAATAAACATTTAATTGGTTTTCCTAACCAAACGGGGAGTAAAGGTTGATGTATGAAGTTCATTAGTTATTTCTACTAAACTCTAGCATCTTTTGTATCTCACATTGATTTTTATCGATGTGTATTATCCCTATGCCTATGTTTTGATGTAAAATTCTATCATGGTAGGTGGAGGGTATGGATATTGTCGAGATGAAATTGTCTCAAATAATAAATATTGTTTTAAGAGAGAGAGAAATAACAGAGTAAATATGAGAGAAAAGTGACACTGAGATTAACATAAAAAAAACTTACATAGTAGGAAAAAACCCACAAGAAGTGGGAGGGCAAAAAAATCCATAAGTGGTAGGGCAAATTCACTATCACTCCTCGAATAAGTACAAAGGAAGCAAAACTCAAAATACAAAATGTACAAAAAAGAAAAGAAATGAGGATGCAAGGAAACTATTGTGAGCGAGCACTGTTAGGAAGAAATCAAGTTCTTCCAAGGGCGGAAGGAATTTGAAGGTGTCCCAAGGTATCAACCTAGAAAAAGGCCTCAAGCCAAGGAGCCAGAAGCCGAAAAATGAATACAAGAGCTTGTTAGCAACCGTTTTCTAACTAAGAAGTCATAGGTAAGATAAGGAAGTCAAAACCAAACTAAACAAGTTGAAGCACCTTTCTACTTACTTTTGACGAACATTTATATTCAGGAAAAGTTGTTGCAAGTCACTTGTACATCGCTAGCTATCAACTCTTTATGTGATAGTTTTGCTAGCTACCTCTTTAAGTAGGTTATTCGACCCAAAGAAGTCATCCAATTAGAGGTGCGCATTCGAGTTGGTTTGACCGAAACCAAACCGAAAAAAATATCGAATTTATTTTTAAAATTTAAGAAATCAAACCAACTAAATAAGACTATAAACTGAAAACCAAACCAACCAAATAAAATTTGATTAATTCGATTTGATTTGGTTAAAACCATAATCTTCTCTTTATTTAATCAGTTATATCCAAAAACTAAAAAAAATTTAAAATAACATAATATCATGTTACAAGATTTCACAACCACAAAAACCATTAAAACATAACAAAAAAAAATGAATATGCAAAAACAAAATTAATGAATATTTTATATAATTTTAACAATATTATCACATAACGGTACGTAACATTTCGATTAATTTGATCGGTTCGGTTTCAAATATAAGAAACCGAACAGAAACTATTTAACCAAAAAAATCTAATTACCAAATATTTAACCAACAACAACAATAACAACCAAGCCTTAATCTCACTAGATGGGATCGACTACATGTTCCATTGCACTCTATCAATTACCAAATTCTTATCTAAGTCTACATAATTAAGATCACTCTTTATAATTTCTTGTCATGTCTTCTTTGGTCTCCCTCTTCCTCTTTGTACATAGGCAAAATGCAATAACTCAATTTTTCTAACTGAAGCTTCAATCGGCCTACGATTTATATGACCAAACCATCTAAGCCGACTTTCTCTAAGTTTATCCTCAATTGGTGCAATACCAATTTTTTTTCGGATATACTCATTTTTCATTCTATCCTTTCGTGTATATCCACACATTCACCTTAATATCCTCATTTCTGCAATATTTATTTTATTTTTATGTTACCTCTTTGCAGGCCAGCATTCAACATCATATATCATTACTGGTCTTACTACAACAACAACAACAACCAAGCCTTAATCCCACTAGGTGGGGTCGGCTACATGAAGCATCATATATCATTACTGGTCTTACTACAGTTTTATAAAATTTATCCTTGATTCTGGATAAGATTTTTCTATCGCACAACACACCAGAAGCATTTCTCCATTTAATCCATCCTACTTGAATCCTGCTAATAACGTCATTATCTATTTCACTATCTCTGACTAAATAAATAAATAAAATAAAAAGACCAAAATCCTATCTTTTTCGTAATATGAGCTTGATTAAGATAAAAAAAATATGATCAACGTCAAAAAAAATATGATCAACGTCTAACAAAAGTAAAAATAATATCGATTGAAATAGAAAAAATAAAACGTCAATAATATCTGTAAGACCGCAAAAAATGATCAACTGAAATAGATGAAGCAACAACTTGCGGATATCAAATCTTTTTCTACTATTGAAATACTAACATACATGAAATTTTCTGTAATCTCAATTGCGTAGCCTAGTGTATCTCTCTCAATTTTAACATTTATATCTATATATGAACTATGTTTTATGTATGAGATATTTTTTATTTTTTATCATGTGAGCAAAACTGAACATTTTAATATTTTTTTTATCCAATTAAAAATATCAAGAAATATCAAACAATTATTAGGCAAATATTAAATTTTTTTAAAAGTAAAAAATAAAATTGATAGGTCATGTAGCGTATCAAATTCGTATCGATGGAGTATTAGAGTATCAATATCTGATACGGATATATTACGCTTTACGAAATATCGGTGCTTCATAGTTTGTAATAACAACCCACCATCTATCTACAATACTAAAATTAAGCAAAAGCTGAAAATGAGAACACCCATAATATGAACATAACAAATGAAAATAATGAAATAACGACCTCAAAATAGTGAAAACATAGCAACTAACTTGTTTACAGACAAGCTGTGAATCACCCTTTGCATGAACATTTTTGTATCCTCTATCACGAGCACACTTAAGTCCAATGATTAGACCTTCATACTCAGCAGCATTGTTGGTGGTAAAACCCAGAGACTTATTCACTCGGCAAATCTACAACAAATAGTTAGAGTCAACAGGTTATGGATATATTATTAAATGTAACAATGTTATTTGTTAATATTAACTAAATATTCACCACATCTCCATTTGCATCCCTAAGCACAGCACCAGCACCTCCTTTGCCAGGATTCCCTTTTGAAGCACCATCAAATTCCACAGTGCAGTAATCTGACATCTGCTGAGAGCTTTAAAAGATAGGGCATCCAGCATACAAAGAGGAAATGCAGTTTCATAAATGTGCATGGTATTAGTATTGTTTGTTCAAGTTACATTACAAAGTTACTAACAATTTAATCATGTTAACTTAGTTCCTTACCATTGAATATTAAAGCCTATTGTTTCTATAGATATGAACACATTCATTCGATTGCATCAATGTTGTTTGCTATCATTTCTTACACTTTATTGTTGAAAAACATAGCAACGAAAGGCAGTCTCCACGATTTGAAAAACCCATGAAATCAGCAGCAACAACAACAACAACAACAACCAAGCCTTAATCCCACTAGGTGGGGTCGGCTACATGAATCCTTTGTTTCCATTGCGCTCTATCAGTTACCAAATTCTTATCTAAGTTTAAGTAACTAAGATCGCTCCTTATAGTTTCTTGTCATGTCTTCTTTGGTCTCCCTCTTCCTTTTTGTACATGGGCAAAATCCAATAACTCAATTTTTCTAACTGGAGCTTCAATTGGCCTACGATTTAGATGTCCAAACCATCGAAGCCGACTTTCTCTAAGTTTATCCTCAATTGGTGCAACACCAACTTTCTTTCGGATATATTCATTTCTCATTCTATCCTTTCGTGTATATCCACTCATTCATCTTAACATTCTCATTTCTGCAATATTTATTTTATTTGTATGTTTCTTCTTTGCAGGCCAGCATTCAGCACCATATATCATCGCTGGTCTTACTACAGTTTTATAAAATTTATCCTTAATTTTGGATGGAATTTTTCTATCGCATAACACACCAGAAGCATTTCTCCATTTTACCCACCCTGCTTGAATCCTGCTAATAACGTCATTATCTATTTCGCCATCATTTTGTATAATTGATCCAAGGTATCTAAAGCGCTCACTCTTCTTGACAATTTGATCACCAATTTGATCACCCATGAAATCAGCAACAATGCAAAACAAAATTAAGCAATACAAACTATGAATGACAATAATCCCACATGATTTTCCATAAGAAGAATGGTACTACAATCACCTCCTATCTCATTTTTCGCATGTCTGATCCTTTGTGAGCCAACACTCAAAATCTTACTCATTTATTGACACTTTATGGTTGACAAAACAAACAATGAAAAGCAGTCTTTCCAAAATTTAAGAAACCCCTGAAATCAGCAACAACGTGAAACAAAGTTAAGCAATATGAACTATGAATGACAATAATCCCGCATGATTTTCCATAAGAAGAATGGTATTACAATCACCTCCTATCTCATTATTCGCATGTCTGATCCTCTGTGAGCCAACACTCAAAAATCAAACTAAAGCTGAGGCTCTCTCTCTCTTAAAGTTAAGCAACAGAAGCTTTTACTGAACTATTGTCTCTCATAATCAGATCCTTGACAGAATCCATACTACAATATTATACACATGAATGCTCCGAAACATGAGAGGATACCATTAACAGGAATCAAAATAGTGAAATCAATGAGACATGTCGCTCTATCAGCGACAAACAAGAAAATAACATAGATTATACAGCATAGGCCACCACACAAGAAGAAAGAAAGAGCAGAGCAAGAACCATGAAAGAGCGCAAACCCTAGTTCAAACCAGATCATGGGTAAAATGCACGAAAGAAAATGCGGAAAAGCCCTAGTTCTCTCACCTTCTCTGGGGGATTTGGGAAAGAACCGCCGGGCACGAGAAAATATGAATACAGTGCTCGATCGCTTTAAATAGGCGAGCGGGACTATTCAGGAAATGGAGACGCGTCACCACGTGGCACATGCGTCTTTTGGAGAAAATATTGAGTTCTGAGAGACGAGCGCGTTAACTTTTCGTATACCAATTAAATGATGACAGCTGGTAAAAGGCAGATCCACTACAAATATATGCTATAATTAATATACTTGTTATAAGTATAAAGGTATTTATCATAGACATAAGAGTACTTATTATAAACATAAATGTGCTTGTTATAAGCATAAATGTATTTATTAAAGCATAAAAGGTGCTTATTATAAACATAAATATACTTGTTATAAGTATAAATATATATAAATATACTTATTATTAGAATTATAAGCATAAATATGCTTATTATAAGTATAAATATATATAAATGCGCTTTTTATTCTTGTTACAAGCATATTTATACTTATAACAAGCACATTTATATTTATAATTCTGATAATAAAAATATTTATACATATTTATGCTTATAACAAGCACTTTTATATTTATAACAAATACATTTATATTTATAACAAACACTTTTATATCTATAACAAGCACATTGATTATAACGTCTAACTGCAGTGAGCCCGCGCTCTGCCAGCTGCCGCCATTTAATTGGTGTACAAAAATTTGACGTGGCAAGCTCTCCGAACCCAATATTTTCACCATCTCTTGACATCGTCGGGCCCACCACTTTTGGTAAATTCAATATTTGATGTATTTTACTATCAAGAAGAAAATATTTGGTGTATTTGAAAAGGAAAAAATTTTCTTCTTAATTAAAAATAAAAATTAAATTTTATTATTTCACTTAAGACATGCTTTATTATAACTATTTAATCCGAGCCTTACGGTCAAAAAAATATTACAAATTAATTATAATTTTTTAAATATCTCAATTTAAGTTTTCAAAACTATAAAAGTTTGTCTTAATTAAACATAACTATTGATATATTGTTATTATAATGGAAGATGGTTCTTAAGCATTAATTATTTAGTGTTTTATAAGAAAATCAAATTATTCGATTATAAAAATTTTAGAACTGAAAGCGAACCAAATAGATCAATTTCAATTCGATTCCAATTTAGTTCCAATTTCATCTCAATTTTCAACTAATTTTTAATCACCCTACTTAGGTTAGAGCACCAAGTAATTCACTTTTAACGAAATTCAAACAAAAATTACATTTTTAATGATATAAAACATATTATAGGAGATTATATTTACTATATTTGATGAATTAGCAATTTAGAATATATGAATGCATTAATAAATGAGTCCTTTTTCTATGGTATGTTGTTATTATAAACTCTCACTTTACTTCTAATAAATTTTATTACTTCAATAATCATAGCATCCAAATAAACAATATATATTCGTTATATTTTATAAAATAAGATGATAATAATCATTTATTTTTAAATATTTGTTAAAACATAATTAATTATTTTATTCAAATACAAATTATATATATTTCATATTTATTTATAAAATCAGGTCATGATAATATTTATTAAATAATTGTTAATATATGATTAATAATAATAGTCAAATACGTGCTTGATGCATTTGATATTTATTTATAAATTTCTATGATAATAATATTATATTCCATTAAGTGCAATGTAGTGGATTCATATGTGTGTCTATCATTTTTAATTGATATTAATAAAATATAAGTAGTAATTTCACTTTGGCTTATGAGATTTAATCATTTTTTCATGGGAATAGAATAGCAATTTTACATTAAATAAAACTTTTTTTAATGTTAATATTTAATGACAAATTTGACAAATGGGCATTCAATTGGACCTAATTACAAACTTTTCATAAATATTAAGCATTGGAATGTGTTGTACAGTAATTTTTGCAGGCTTTTATGATATAATTTTAAATTTGTGAACTTTCTTGAAATAGTAGATAAATTTCTAAAACCTAAATGTAATTATCCAAAATATTGTAAAAACTAATTAAACCAATGCAATTATAATATATTTGGTTTAAAATCAAAATTTAATTATATATCATCTAATAAAACTAAAAACTTATCTCTTATTATTATTAAAATTTTACTTAATATAAGTTAAAATTATAAACTAACTAAGCTAAATCAAATTTCTTCCTCTCTTGGTCCCCTTGAGCTTCATGAAAATGAACTAATCGCAAAAAATTTGGAACTCTAGCTCTACCTTTATTTTTTTCTCATCCTCACCGCTGAGAACTCTTACTTCCTCTTATTATCAAGCTCACTGTGATTGTCCTATCAAACAAAGTTATATTTTCTCTTATTCTTTCACTCACTTTATGAAATAAACTCTAAATTATATTGCAAATCTTTTTAATGCTAATGACGTCTACTCTCAAGTTCTCATCTGGATCCTATGAAACTTCAGTGCTACTCACAAGTTATTTATACTCAAAATTTAAATTTATTTTATGTTTTATGTATTTTTTTTAAAATGAATTGTTAATTTTATTAGTATTGTATTTGATGTATCATGCCGTGTTCGTATCTTATATTTTAAAATTTTATCATATTATTGTATCATATCGTGTCGTATTTTTATATCATATTCGTATTTCACAGGTGAACTCTCAAATGATGAAATTGAATTTATCATTAGGAGGAATCAGGTTGATCGCCATGAATTGATGGGATTCTATTAAGCAGATGGTGGCATCGTGGTTTATTCTTGGATCAGGAATGTTCTACATTGCACTCAATTCTGTCTGCCACGTGGGCAGGGCCTACATAGATGTCGAAGTGAAGCTGCTGAAATGCTTTGGTTGCTCAGGGGACAGAAACCTCCTTGGTTTTGCCGTGTGTTTTTCATGGCGGCCGGAGGAGGTTACGAGCTCTGCTGTGGATAAAAAATATTTATTTTTTTCAAATAATTACGTATATAATATTTCATATTATTATAATTACATATATTATATTTATTTTCAAAATATTATACTCTAACTTTAATAAAAATGTGTGAAATATAAGAAACATGTGGAATGTAATATTTAAAAGGAATAATTACCTATATGCCACATAATTTAATTTTATTTATGTCTTACTCATTCATTCTTAGTTAATTACGCTATGCACACCTAAAACATTACAAAATTTTACATACACACATTTGAGTTAAAACTTAATCAAAATCTATTTAAAAAAAATATATTTTGTTAGTAAATTATTAAAATTATATTTTTACTCTTAATAGTACATATTTTTCTCTTCCTCAATACTACACGAAAGTGCTGATTTGTCCTAAAATCAATTCACATTGCGGATATCTCTTTCCTTTGCCGCCACCTAAATATTAAGGTTTTAGGATTTTCACTCAAAATATATTTAAATATCCTTAAAATAATATGATGAACGGCTCAGATTTTTTATAATCTAACTATAATTAGGTTGTTGAAAAATTATGATTACTCATTATAATAAAAATAAGTTAAAATATGTGTATGTAAGATTTTATAATATTTTGAGTGTGCATAGCGTAATTAACTAAGAATAGATGGGTAAGGCATAAATAAAACTAAATTGTGTGGCATGTAGGTAATTATCTCTATTAAAAAATAATTATTTTATATATAAATATGATAGTATGGAATGCTATGTATGTAAATGTCTCTTTTTTTTGTCTCAATAAATACAACAAGGCTACGTACCTGCCATAAATTATGGGAAAAAAATAAAAAAAATATTAAGATAAATTAATAAAAAATTCTCAGTTTATCATAATTATGCTTTGATACACATTTTTCTAAATTTTTGCACTTAAGTTTTTAATATTTTTTAAATTTTTTTACTTATGCTCTTAGAATTTAAAATAAAATCTAAAAACTAAACTAAATAGGTATGTAATAAATTCTTACAGTTTTAATTTATGATTTTAAGTGAAAAATTTAAAAAAAATATATAAATCAAAATATAATTATAAATAAATTATAGAAATTTATAAATAATTTTTTAATATATTATTTACATTAGCCTATCTTAGAACTCCATTTTTTTTTATTAAAATATGGACTCTTTTTCTAGTCTTAGCCCACCCAAATAAATGTTGGACCTAGCCAGTCAATTGAGCTAGCAACTTATTGGTCTGGTTTAACCTGAACAATGTAATGTAATAATATTCAATTCAACATATGTTGTACACTTAAAATTGCTTGTAATCAACTATCATTTGTTGTATCAAAAAAAAAAAATCATTTACAAAATGCATGCGAGAACACTTATCAACTATTAAGTTGCTAATGTTACGATTAACGTATATGACATTAATTTTGTAAAAGTCAGATGACTTTAAGCTAAATTTGAGTATGACCTCATTAGCACTAGTTCTTGTCGACAAAAATATTGTTGTTGTACATTTGATTGTCATAGTCATCAGTTGTGCAATATCTTTTATGAATAATATCGATGGAGTATTCTCATTGCGCTTACCTTAGATACGGTCCAAACTAATTGTGAGGGCTGAGTGCAAATCGTGTCAATAATCAGTTTGCTGCGAATAAGAAATTAGCTGGTACAACTAACGATGGTAATTTCTTGCTAATTTTTTTTCTCTTGATAAGAATTCCCTGCTAAGTCTATTTAATTAAATTTTGACACATTGTATAATTGATAATATATGTTGCACACACTCAAGTGTACCTCAAATTTAAAAATTGGATGCACTTACTCATCAAATCATATTTGATCGGATAAGTTTCGTGTTCACCCATAGATAACACAAATGCAAGCCGTGCCACATATCCCTTGCCTTCTTTTACGAAACATTTATTGAGTTCTTTCAAGGCAGTAACTCAACTATTTACCCATCTATTAATGCGCATCATGCAGGCATGCAATGCATGCAGTGCGTAGAGCATAGTTAATAGCATCATTTATTTTTTTACTTAATCTAATGCTTAAATATAGTTTTTTAAGTGTAGATTATTTTGCTTGGTTTGTATATTTTCTTATTTGATGTAAACATCATTCATATCAAGTAAAATGATTCATATATAATTATTAAAGAAAATTTCATATATATTAAACATAAAATATTTATATTAAGTACAATACTAAACAAAAAATAAAATGTCACAATTAATATGTGAGAAATTATTAGGTCCATGTGTCTTTGTACCGAAACAATTATTTAGTTTTCTCTACAAAAAATTATTGATTTTCACATGCAAAACACATCAGTTATTCACAAACGCATGACAATGTGTCATATGTTGTTAGGTGGATCTTGTTGGACCATCCAACTAGGGCAATTGTGTGGCCCGGTCGAACAGTCAATCCATATCATTGGCATGCTGGACGTCTACCCATTTATTCTATTTGCTCGCTCCTAATTGTGAAATTTATCAATGGCACACTACGCATTATCGTGTGCCTATAAACGGTTGACATGTTCCATGTGGGGAATCAATAATTTCTTGTGAACTCTGAAGCCTTATTTAACGCAAGGACTAAAATCAAGTAAAAAATGATACTAGTTTAAAAAATGATAATAATAATAATAATTTTTTATTATATTTTATATAAATTTTAATATAAAAGTATTATTTTATTTCACATACTCAATTATTTTTAATAAAATTATCAATTTAATTTATATTTTAGACTAAAATATTTGATTCAAGTATTTTGGTATAGGATGTGAAATAAAATTATTAATTTAATTAGAAATTACTGAGTATATAAAAATAAAATAATATTTTTATATTAAAATTTATATAAAAATATAATAATAATTTATTTATTTATTATTATTATTTAAATTAGTCCCATTTTACGCCACGAGAAAACCGGTAATTTCTCCGCTTCCCGAAGCCCCATATATATCTCTCGCTGTCTACTCGGATCGCTCCTCTTATCTGTAATCTGTGTGTATACTTTTCCCGCCATATGCTCTAGTCCGGGGCAAATGACGGCGGTGGCGCTCTTCCTGGCGGCAGCGAAGCTCGCCGGAGTCTTGGCAGCGCTCTCCGTGGCGGCGAATGTAGTCTCCTTCTCTCGTTACCGAAGGAAGAATCTCAGGCAGTTCCGATCCCCCGTCGACGAGTCCGCCGATGTACTCGCTACCTTCGATGTCGACAGCCCCTCCGGTACCCTAATCCCAAATCCTCGAAACCTTCATTCTATTCCCATGTTGGTTGTTCCTTTTTCGTCTCTCTCACATTTTATTGAGATTTTGTTGTTTTGAAGAAGCGTTTTATGGCGGAAAGTTAGAAAAATATTGGAGGAACCCCAAATCTCTAATATTGAATTGTTCAATGATTCAATCCAGTGTATTATATTGGCTAAAACGGTCATTAGATCGAGAATAAATATCATCAACTTTTTGAAGGAAAATATACCAGTGTTATGATTGTTAGTACTTAGTATGTTTCAATATGAATTAAAACCATTTTAATAAAAGACAATTTCATATTGGGCCATCTGTCTCGAGATTAGATAGGATTAGAAGATCCTGATGGTTTTCTGGTTGTGAAGGATTCAATGTTACAAGGGTTTATGATCTCCAAATATTAAAAAATAAAAACCACGATTACATGCGATGACTATTTGAAAACACGACGTAGATATTAAATCAGTATGGATGGTTTTGTCAAATAAATGACAAAAGTTTACCCTGAGAAACTAATCCTAATTATTCATGTGTTTTTGTTGGAACGCCTAAATTCATTCATTTGATATTCATAATCAATTGTATGATCTAAGGGAAAGATATTCTAGGTAATTAGAGAAGTGCCCCCAGAAGGTTTTTAGAAACCTACTAGATTTGTTCGATTTGTGTCATGTATTGCTACAAGTGGAATCTAAGTGGTCGCCAATAATCTAGACCAAATTCCCTAGTTTTGGTTCCTCCTTTGGGTGGAATCTTACTGGACTAATTCTGGTACAGTGCCAACGGTGATGTTGGAAGAACCGGTCCAAGTTGAGAAATTGGCTACTGATTCTGAAACCATCTCCGATTCTCCAATCGATTCCTCCATATTTTTTTTCTTAGTTTATAAAACTATAAAAAACAAGATAATACCAAAATTGTCAATGACACTTCTTGTGGAACAACAGTGACAACATCTTAGTTTATTTTCTATCCATATCAAGTGGATGTCAATCAATCATAGCTAAGCAAAATTGTTAATCCAGTCTTGGCTACAACATTTGTATAGTTCATACTCCAAATACCGTTGCATCAAGATCGTTTATGTGGCAGGGAGCTTGAGTTCTAAGGGCACCCGCCTGAGGTTCCTATGCTGTGATGCTGCTCGTGGTTGGACACACAAAGGGTGCTCAAGGTTCCCTAGTGCTTCCCGGAGATCAGAGATTTCTTTCACAGCACACCTCGTTTCAGCTGAGGCGTTGATACTCATGCTGTTAACTTAGAATAACACACTGATCGAGATGCATGCACAAAGATATACGGAGGTGATTTGGATAAATCACTCCCCCTCCTCCGAAGACAGATTTCTTGTCCCGGGCAATCCTCAGATCTCCGGGCCATGGGTAGCACTGCAAGGAATGCATTAGATAGTCATGAAACACCGAACTCCATTATAAATAAGGCTTTGTGAATGTATAGAAGGAGGTTGGCTAACTAGCGCTCTTTCTCTCCCTCTCTCTCTCTCTACAAATCCCCCCCATTTAGGGACAAAGCCCAGGGCCCACAACCTTCGCAAAGCTCAATTCTCTGTACTTTCTTCAATATCTAGTGGAATTCTTGTTTCCTCGACATGGTTGAATGGATGTAAGAGGATTGTCTCTGAACCACATTTAACTCTCTTGCCACCAACTTGGGGTAGTGTGCATAGTTGGGTCTCATAGAACTCCAAGCAGAGGAGTTTTGGGGGCAGCTCCCCATAACTAGTGTTTGTAGATGAAACACCCTTGAAAATATTTTTTATCTTGAGGCACGCTTGAGAATATGGTAGTTGCTCTACTATGTTATAATAGCTTCAATTATGTTTAGGGCCAGGGTATGATTTCTTCTTTTTTCAAAATAACTGCCTCTCTCTCTTTCTAATTTCTAAACAATTTGTCATTTTGAGTTCCTGTTTTCTGCTGCCCAGGGACCTAATTTAGGTTGAAACTCATTAAATCTTTGTATTTATGTCTCTGCATTGGACTCTATTTGCTTCAAGTTTCTAACAGGTTCAGTTGTACTTAAAAACATTCTTGTAGATGATATGGTATGTGCAATGTTCGCCTTGCAGATGAAAAAGGGTTCTTCTTTGGACTTGCCACAGCACCTGCTCACGTCGAGGATAAGCTTGATGATGCTTGGCTTCAGTTTGCAGAGGAGCACCCGTGTCAAAAATCAAGGAAAAATAAGGACTTGCATACAGCTGATGCTGTCATGGCTTCTGCGTCTGCTGATGGTGGCTCTCAGCAAGCAACCGTGGGTGCTGATGGTTCCACAGAGCCTGTGAAGAGAAAGGTCCCTCTTAAATTAGCTATGGAGGCTATGATTAGAGGTTTTGAGAAGTATTCAGATAATACAGAACCTGATTCAAGCATAGAATGCAGTCATAAGATTGCTGCTTGGCACAATGTTCCTCAACCGTGAGTTCATGTTACTTTGCTAGTAACCTGTTCGCATATCTTGCTTACTTTTGATAGTAGAAAGGTAGATTTTTTTAGTTGTTTCGAAGCTTATGTTTATTGTTTATTGTTTTTTTTTTTAATTTCATCTCAAATGGATATCATTTTTAAATATTAAGATAATGGCAAAATTAAAGGAATTAAAGCTGGCAAGCTCAAATGGACAAGTACCTCACGAGCTTTTTATGATAAAAGAACACCATGGAGATATAAATGGAGGATATATAAAATGGTAAATAAAATCAATTTTGTTTTATGGACGAGAATGTTGGGCAATAAAGAAATTAGAATGTTAAGACTATTATGTAGAAAGACTAGCAAAGATAAAAAAACTGCTATAAAAAAAAAAAACAAAGACAGAAAACTAATAATTTTATAACGAAGAATGTTGTTTTTTATTGAAGATAAAATTATAGAGTAGAAGCTTAGGGGTATGGATATGTACAACTTAGAGAAGAAGGGGCACCATTCAAGCGAGTAGATAATACTTTAAGGTAATTTTACTTAGGCCTCTGAGGTTTGTTTATTTTGCTATAAAGGTTTATAAATATCAAAACATGCTAGACAAGTCCACAATAATTATTATATAATTCACTAGGATCCTAACTATTTTTTAAAACCTTCCAATTAAGTTCAACATAATATTTTCTGTCTAAGATACCGTTAATTCATCCAAAAATAATAAAATTAAAATAAATATTTTTTGGGCAAATTTCACTCAGGTCTCTGAGTTTAAGGGTTATTATCACACAGGTTCACGTTTTTAAAATTATATCATCGGGGTTCCTAGGTTTTTAAAAAATCATCTGGGTCCTTTTTTATTTTTTTATTATTAAAAAATATAAAAATTATCATTATACCCTTACCCTCCCTCTCTCCTCCAGATCCGGCAGCAGCGCAGCCCCGCGCCGCCACCGCGCCGCCCTGCGCTGCCCTGCGCNNGATCTGGAGGAGAGAGAGGGAGGGTAAGGGTATAATGGTAATTTTTATATTTTTTAATAATAAAAAAATAAAAAAGGGACCAGATGATTTTTTTTTAAAACCTAGGGACCCCGATGATATAATTTTAAAAATATGGACCTGTTTGATAATAACCCTTAAACTCAGGGACCTGGGTGAAATTTGCCCATATTTTTTAAATTTACCTCCTGTGCACTTGCGCTCCACGCGAGGCCTCCATTGTAGACAGTCGTGCACGGGTGGCCATGCACAAGTGCCTTGCTCGCGGCCTCGAGCGCAGGCAGCCGCCCTCGCGGCTGCGCGTGTGGCCTCACGCGCTAACGGCCGCGCGCGATTTGTGTGCAAGTGGCTGCACTTCAGCTGCTCGCGGCCCCAAGTGCAGCTGCGCGGGCTGTGCTATCGGCCTTGCGCGCAGTGGCCACCCTCACAACTGCTCTCGATCGCACGATGGTGGCCACGCGCAGGCCGCCTTGCCCACATGGTTGCATGCAAGCAGCTGCGTGTGAGACCTTGCGCGCAGGGGACCGCCCTCGTGGCTGTTGGCAGCCTCCATCGCAGAGGTGGACAACTCAATCTGGTAGATTTGCGCTGGACCGACGAGGCTGAAAATAGTGGCGACATAATTTAAAAATTGATAGATTAAGTAAGGATATTTTAAAATGCCTAACAGATTTTGTCATAGAGGGACCACGATGTCCTGTGTAATATTTTTTTATAGATCTGAATGACATGTTTTAAGATTTGTGGACTTTTGTGGCACAATAGGCAAACCTCAAAGGCCTAAATGAATTACCCCTAACATTTTTGTTAAAGTAATAGAAGTAGGAAAAAGTAACTTGATTAGATCCATATTAAATGTCTTAAATAGATCATTAACATCATAGATTGCAATGTAAAGACTTAGCTTAGAAGAAAGATTTATAAATCCAACTTCAAATAGTTAGGATAAAGGATGATGATGATATTAACATTTTGTTAAAATTTGACTTGCTTCTACTATGACATTCTTTTCATTTCTTTCTTCCTTACCCAGACATAGTTTTTCCAAGAAGATATTCAGTGATTTCTTAGTTGAAGGTACGACTTAATAGCTCTTATTTATTTGTTGATTTGGTTATTGTCTGAATATAGTGGAACAATTATGCACAAAATAAAGACGTTGGAGGTAATGCTTTGTGAAAGATTTTGCTAGCATGATTTTTTCACCATGTATTCCATCAAATTTAAAAGAAGTCATCTATAGGAAGGAGAGGCTGAGATTTTGGTCTGATCCTGACACTGAGTTGAAGCTGGCAAAAGATTCTGGAATTAGTGTTTTCCGTATGGGAATCGATTGGACAAGAATTATGCCGAAGGAGCCTCAGACTTCACTTAATGAGAGTGTAAGTTGTCCATCTAGGTCTAGTTTTGTGCTGTCATTACATTTCTTTTTTTTTGGGTGGAGTGCTTTCATTATTTCTGTTCTTCCTAGACTATAATCTTAAATTCAAGTGCCCTTTTAGGAATCATTAAGCTTTGAGAACTCATGTGCCCCATCAAGTTTTTCAAATTGCATGATTCCAAATCTTTAAAATTGCGCATTGCTATTCAAGTCCAACAAACATAATAAACCTTCTTATTCACATTTTTGGGAATCACATACATGCCATTAAAATCTTTCATATTTGCATATTTGAAATTGCCCTCCTACAATTATATCAGCATCTTTATGAAATATTCCATTTGTATGGTGTTTTAAATACATCAATAGTACACTAAAGAGGATTCAATACATTGTCATCTATGACATGGCAGTCTTTTACTCTCTACAGATTATAGTAAAAATGTTCAAAAACATAGAAACTATCCGAGGAGTTTTTGTAAAAGGAATGTTCCTTAAAGATGACTACTACGTATTAAACACCTTGACGATAGAATCCACTACATGTTTGTCTATGACATGGAAGTATTTAACTCTATCAATTTATTAATTAAGTGTTCAAATATGTACAAGTATCAGAGGTATTTTTATGAATGATATATTTTGTAAAGATGCTGAGAGAGTTATTGTACAAGTGAAATATTTCTTACAAATATTGATATGATTGTCAGAATCATTTTTATAATATTTCCAAGATTTAAAGGCTTTCATGTAAATGTGAAATATTTAATGTCAAACATGTAAATATGAAAGATTTTACTGGCATCTGTCACATTCTTGATCACCCCAGTCCCAACAGCAGAATCAATTAGGGTAGGTTAGAGTTGATCAGGTATAATGCAGATAAATAATAAAATAAAAACTATTAAAAATATCATCTATATGCCTTTTTTTACAATAAATCAAACAGAGAATTACTTTCTATATATTATATTTCATACTTCATTAAATTCTTCTGCATACAAAACTTAACCACTTTAAATTATTTACCAAACCTACAGATACTATAGTTTTATATCAATATCTACATTAAGTTTCTTTTTATACAAAAATTATCTACAATAAATAAAATATGGTATTAATCGGCCTTGCTCTTCTTTTCTATCCCCTTTTCTTCATTATGTGCACCAAGTGATATATTTGTCATAACATCGTAGGAGTTCGTTAAAACAGGCTCAGTAGATCAAATAGTATTCCAAATAATAAATAAACAAAATTAATAAAGCATATAAACTGAACAGATTAAATATATTCAGTATAAAAAAAATGAAATTAATGTAATATATTCTCAGTATAATGAGCTTGAACATACAAAATATGTTTTTTATGATATACACTAAAATCAAATCATGATCGCCTTTATAAAATTTTAATAATTTAATTTATTTTACTTTGGGCCTTAGGTTTTTCAATCAATCGCCTTAAATACCTCAATCATCTTGGAGATCATCACCTCCCCATGAGTAATTCTTTTTTAATTACATCATGGGATGCCGTTACATTATCAGTCATTATCATAAGAATCCTTTCATATAGTAGCTCAGCCACTTTTTTTTTATGGAAGTCGTCACCCCCATCAGCCCAAAAGTGCATTGGACGCCGTCGAGTCAACATTATCTAAATCAAGTTTGAGTTAGGTATGTGTGATTGCTAGTGAGAAATCTTTCTTTAATTTCAGTTATTGCCTTCAAAATAATATACGGATAATATGAATAAAAAATATTTTACCACTTAAGCCCTTAGACTTTATATTTTAAGCCCTATTGGCCTAACTCATAAGTCATGTTATCATCATAATTACTCATAAAAACATTAAACTAAACCCAAATTCTATTTCAATAATAATAATATGTATGTTGAATAAACAAATTCCCGCAGTTTAATATAACTTGTAACAATCAAAACTCAAGCTTATAGTTTGATTCAAACCAAGACATAAATATCAAACTTATAAGACATGACGTAAACTTTTAATTTGAAAAGTTTTATAATTTTTAGAGTTCATTTTAGTAGAATAAGTTTGCCAAATTCATAAGTAATCTTTTCTTCCTGGATAGTAGCT
The DNA here is from genome assembly GCA_019297695.1 of Apostasia ramifera. Taxonomy (NCBI): domain Eukaryota; kingdom Viridiplantae; phylum Streptophyta; class Magnoliopsida; order Asparagales; family Orchidaceae; genus Apostasia; species Apostasia ramifera. Next base: position 67,405 of record JAEMOT010002462.1, on the reverse strand, counting down.
AACACTAACTTGGAACTATTAAATCATCATTTAAATAATGAAATCAAGCTGAGAATAAAACATAAAAGTTGTAGAATAATAAGTTAATTTTTATTCTGAAATATTTTAGAATTTTTTCTGAAACCAATTAGTAGAAATTTTGGCCTTAAAATTGAAATCTATCAGAATTTCAGAATTTGCTGATAGGTTTAAATAAAAGTCACCAAACCTAACCTTTTAATCATAATTAAATAAAAATTTAAACACAGCAATTGTAGTAGACTGAACAAAGAATACTCTCATAAATTTTCATGCAATTTGGAATTCGTTTAATAGCTAAAACTTAAATATAAACATTCACAAATTCCAAATCAGAAAATTCAGTATTTATCATTCTAAATCTTCAATTTTAATAAATTAATCAGGTTGAAATCTTGATGGGAAAGATTCATCTACTTTTTTTTAACCATAACGTAGATGAAGTGAGGATGAAGAATTTGGCCTCCAAAGAATTTTTCTTCTTCTTCTTCTTCTTCTTGTTCTTCTTCTTCTTTCCCCTCCACACACAACAGATAGAGAGAAAGAGAGGGAGTAGCTGCTGCTGCTGCTGCTGCTGCTGCTTCCTAGCCTTCTTTTCCTTCTTTTCCTTCTTTCCCTCTCCTCCTTCTCCTACACAGAACCGAGGGAGGCAGAATCGAGAGGGGAGGTAGAACCGAAAAAAAGAAAGGCAGTACAGGAGAGAGAAAAATAGCAGCCCCCTTTTATCCTTATCCAAACAATGAAAAATTGCAATTTAATTTCTACTTTTTTAGCTCTTTATAAATAGGTCCAAAATCTTTACATTTAAGTTTAAATTTCTTCATTTTAAATTCAATTCAATTTTAATTAATTTTAAATCATATTTTGAGTTGCTATAAATTATAAAAATAATTCAATGGCATGTTTAAAATAACATTTTAACAAAATATCATACCCAAAATAAAAATCTAGGGTCTGGATATCACAACATTCGTGTAATTCTCCCTAACATTTCTTTAGGATTTGGTCTATTTGTATTTTTGAAGTTGTGGTCTTGATATAATTTCAAAAGTAGGGTGGGAAGTGAGTAATCTGGGACTAATGTAAATGTGGAATGTAAATTTATTATATTTTTGTCTATAGCTTGGAAGTATTTACCTCTATTAATTTATTATTTAAGTATTCAAATATTTACAAATATCAGAGGTATTTTTATGAATGATATATTCTGTAAAGATGCTAAAATAGCTATTGTGCAAGCGAAATATTTATTGCAAATGTTGATACGACTATCAGGGCTATTTTTATAGTATTTCTAAGATTTAATGGTTTTCAGGTAAATATGAAACATTCGATATCAAACATGTAAATATGAAATATTTTAGTGGCATCCGTGTAATTGCCTCTAACATTTCTTTAGGATTTGCTCTATCATATTTTTGAAGTTGTGGTCTTGATATAATTTCAAAAGTAGGGTAAATGTAGAATGTAAATCCCACTCCACCACCCCCTCTCCTTCCTCCAACAAAAAAAGAACAAAAACAAATTGTTGTTAAAGATACCAGTTGACTTTCTTTATGCACGACCAGGAGGGTGAAAGTAGAGGGGGAAAAGATGAAGGGAGAGAAGTGGCATATTCTCTTTTGAGATAATTTAAAAAAGGTTGGAGGGAGAACAAGGTAATTGCATTAGAGGTAATTTTCACGAGTGATAGTCTAGAGGTTGATCTGAACGTAGCTATAATTGCTAGTTGAAGGTGAACTTGTTTGACTACACTAGTGAATGCTCTTTTCTTTAACTAGAAAGAAGGCAAAGTGGTCTTTGTGTGTGCTTATGCAACGATAGTTTTGGGAGTTTTTGGAACTTGGTCCTTTAATCATACTGCAGCTAAAACTAAGTACCATAATTTTGTGCTCCAGGTTAATTTTGCAGCACTTGAGCGGTACAGATCAATCATTGAAAGAGTTCATTCATATGGAATGAAGGTGATGCTTACTCTATTCCATCACTCACTTCCTCCTTGGGCTGGAGAATATGGAGGTTGGAAGCTTGAGAAAACTGTTCATTATTTCATGGATTTCACAAGGTGAACCTGTTAATAATATATTTGGACTGAACATTTACATTCCTGAAATTCAGCCATAGCCTAATGTGCGTAGATAATAAACCTAAGACCAAAAGGAGATATTCTATGAGAGGCTGGTACAAAACTCAGCAGCGAAGGACTTCCCCTATCCCAATTGACATTCTCAGTACAAGCAAGAGTAGAAACAAAATCAGCTGCGCTATTAGTGCTTCTACACATGTAACTCCATCGTTTTCAAAAGAAAAAAAAATATCTACAAAATAAGACAAACAAATATGAAGGATAATAAGTAATGTTCAGATAGCTATATACTTAAGGTTGTTGAAAGAAATGTTAACGACTGGATTCAATATATATATTATAACATGATATATATATAGTAGTGAATGAAATATGAACAAATTAACTTGGAACTCAACAATGCTTGCCAACAGAAAAGTTAACAGTCAAAACTAAAAGTAAACACACACACGTGTATATATACTTATATACTTGTATCTATAATTGGATATATATATATATATA
>JAEMOT010002462.1:18189-64679 GCA_019297695.1 Apostasia ramifera | reverse complement strand
TATATATATATATATATATGTTGCATAATTTTCTATTGAAAGAATATAACAGTATTTGTCCTATACATTTGCAAAATGTAGATTTTGAAGCTGAATAGTGGTAAATGGTCAAATATGAAGATACTATTGAACAATAAGTAACGTCAACTATGTTGAGGCTTGAAGTTCACTGCCACTTTGTCATACTCCTTGGTGATCTAAAATGAGAAAACTAAACACAAAACAAAATACATGGGCTATAGTATTACTGAAGTTGACTTTTAAGTTTTTGTATGGAATATGTTGATGCAGACCATATATATCATTATTTAACTTTATGTAAATTATTATTAAGTTTGTTTAATGTAAGGTTCAATTTCTGTAATGTGTGAAAGTCACCTAAGTAGTTTTGCATGCAGTAAAAGTCACCTCATGATAGCAAAACTTGAACATCACAATCAACTAATAAAAACTTTTCCAAGCATGTTAGTAAAAATTAATTCAAGCATTTTCTAGAGCATGTAGAAAAACTTGCCTCATGATAGTAAAAATTGAGCGTCATGTACAAAACTGCAGAACAAAAGCTCAAGAAGAATTAATTCAAGCATTTTCTAGAGCATTTGTAATTATTATTTTGATTGTCTTATATAAAGTTCAATTTTTGTAATCTGTATAAGTCACCTAAGTAGTTTTGCAGGTAATAAAACTCACCTCAAGATAGTAAAAATTGAATATTATAATTAACTTGCTAAAACATACCCATTGAGAAGGATGACGAGCCTCATGTAGAAATACCACAGAACATAACCCAAAGAAGAAATTAATTCAAGCATTTTCTAGGGCATTTTAGGTGGATGAATGAATGAGTACATGCTTTATATCTCCACATGGCATGTATGTGTGTTTTTTGTAGGTGCGTGGTATTCATGCATTACCGCTTTGAAGTATGGTTCTCATTACTTATTATGTATTTCTATGTTATGTTACGATATATGATAATAGTTCCCATTACAATCCCCTTAATTAACAACATAGCAGATCTGGATAAACTTTTTATCCCTTCCAAAACTTCCTCTTTTCATAACAGAAGATAGATATAGAGATAGACATTGAGATAAAAGATGATCCAGTAAAAAAAAATGATGAAAATATAAATCAAACTTGGCAATTACCTTATAGCTGTTTATAGATCAGCGTAAGATGGGAACTTCATGGAGGGGCGAGTCATCATGTATTGACTTCATTACAAATCCTAGCACATTTATATGCCATAACATGAGTACAACTTCTTTGAATAAGATGCTATCTCCTTGTCATAGTTTTGTAGAAACTTTGTTATGCTAGCTGTTACTCTGTTGGTTCAAACTAAGATACAGTTTCCCTTTCAAAAAAAATAACATACTGTTCATCTTAGCTCATTGTGAGAAAAACTTTAGCATGTTTGATTAACCATAAAAAGTACGCGAAAGTTTACTCATCTTTTTGTTCAAATTCATTCTTACCGACCTCATACATTTTCTTGAGGTATGTCTTCAGAGATCTTCATAGCTCATTTTAATCCATGGCACTAACCACTTGTTTATGTTGGGTCACAAATTTCCTTAAACAATATACTTAAATGGTTGTTTTTCCATTGTCTTGTATGGTCTTCAGTGTACTCTCAAATTTTATGTGCTTGAGCATAGGAGGAAATTTTCTTTATTTCAAAAGTCTCCTTTCACCAGTCGACTTTTTTATCTCTATGATTTCCCATCTAGCTTCCAATTATATTACTGATAACCATGAGAATTGTTGTATTTTAAACTAAAAAAATCTGTAACCTCAAAGTTGATGTGTTCCAAGCCTTTTTCATTAATAGTTTGAAGTACTTGATATGTTGAATGTAGGCTTGTAGTTGACCGCATATCTGATCTGGTGGACTATTGGGTGACATTTAACGAGCCACATGTATTCTGCATGTTGACATATTGCGTGGGTGCTTGGCCTGGTGGAAATCCAGATATGATTGAGGCGGCAACTTCAGCTTTACCAACTGGTGTATTGAATCAAGCTTTACACCAGATGGCTGTTGCTCATTCATTGGCCTATGACTATATCCATAATGAAAGGTCAGTGCTTTACCATTTTGTTCCCATTATTTAACAAGTAGCATTGAAGTAAATTACTGGTGGCTCAGATCACATTGTATCATGATGCCTTTGATGGATTACTGTAGATTATTTAATTTATCGAATCTATTAGTATTGACTTAGTTATGTACTTTCATATTTGTTTATTTTAGTTATCTTAGTAGTCTGTTAAAACATGCCATTGTCGGGTCCTAAGTCCCTGATAAGAAACATGGAGGGTTGCGTTAGGCAATCGACAGTTAGTGTAAAACTTGCCGAATCAATTATGATATGAATCTTTTAAGAAATTGTGTTAAAGTTAGGGAGTTCCTTAAAAGCAATGCGCTGTATTGCCTAAATACAGTGAGAAATAGGCAAAGGTCATCATTTTGATGCCTGTGTATAGTGATAAATGAGCATCCCACATCATAAATGGATGCGGGTAAAAAAGCTAGTCTAACATACTAGAGCTCAAGATACTAGGATTATATTAAGATCTTAGAATATAAGCATCCTAAGAGGCAAGCTAATGAAGTTGGTAGGTATTGTGATTCATAGAAAGATTAATATTTTGTGCTTTCAAAAAATAAAATGGTTGGGAAGAAAGCCAAGAAAATTGATGGCTTAAGTTTCAAACTTTGGTACTCTGATAAGAATAAAAATAAAATAGAGTGTGTATATTTCTGGATAAAAGTTTGAAAGATTACGTAGTGAAGGTAAGAAAAATAGTGATAGAATGATAGATTTAAACGAATATATTTATTGGAAGAGATTTAAACGAATATATTCGAAGTATTGCTGAGGAATTCAATAGTATTTATGATGGATATGATCTTGGAGAGATAAATAGAGAGGGTAAAACTATTTTAAAGTTTTTTTTAGTTTATGGTCTTGTAATTGCTAATACTTTATTCAAAATAAGAGATAAGCATGTTGTCACTTATAAGAATAAATCTTCAAGCACTCAAATTGATTATTTTCTTATAAAGATCACTTGGATTGTAAAGATTGTAAAATTATTTCAAGTGAATGTTTGACTACCCAATATTGATTCATGATTTTAGATTCCGTGATAAAGTATTGGAGAATGAAAATAAGTCGAAACACTATTCTCGGATTCGATGGTGGAATCTAAAAAATGAGAATAGATGTATCTTCAAGAAGAAGGTTCTAAAACTTAGGCTGTGAAATATTAACGAGACAACTGATCTTATGTGGTTAGCTGTTGCTAACAACATCTGTAAGATGACGAAGGATATGTTGAGAGAATCCAAAGGAATGACTAAAAGAGTAAAAATTACTTACATTCGATGTATCAATAAAGCTGAACTCTAAAAAGCTTTAAAGAAGTATAAAAAAATAGAAAGACCAGATGACATCCCGATAGATATTTGAATGTGCTTCAGAGATGGAGTTTCTTGGATCATTAAATTGGTTAATATGATTTTAAAGGTTAAAAGCATGCTAAATAAATGAAGAAAGAGTATATCAATACTTATTTATAAGAATAAAAGTAATGTACAGAACTATATCAATTATAGAGAAATTACATTAATAACTCATACTTTAAAACTTTAGAAGAAGGTGATCGAATATAGATTACGCTGTGCTACTAACGTATTAGAGAATTATTTTGATTTTATGCCAAATAGATCTACTATAAAGCTATTCATTTATTAACGGTTTAATGGAAAAGTTTAAGGAGGGAAAGAAAAACCTACATTTGATTTTTATTGATTTAGAAAAAGCTCATGGTAAAGTTATAAGGAAAATATTTTGGAGAGTTTTATAAAAAAAAGAATTTGCACTACTTATCTTCAAGTTATTAAAGACATGTATAAAATAGTTGTTACTTGTATTCGGATACAAGGTGGTTTGACTAAATTTTTTTTTATTACAGTTGGATTACTCCAAGGCTCAGTTTTAAGTCTGTATCTTTTTATTTTGGTTATTAAAATCCTGACTGGACATATCCAAGATAAGGTATCTTAGTGTATGCTCTTCACACATGATATTATTTTTATTGATAAAACTAAAGAGAGAGCTAAAGTGATACTCAAGTTATGGAGGAATATTTTAGAATTTAAAAGTTTTCAGTTTAGTAGATCAAAAACTGAATATATAGAGTGTATATTTAGTCAAAAAAGAAATACTTATGTTAGTGATATGATATTTAGTTATTAAATTGTCAAGATGAGTGACGGCTTTTGATACATTAGATCAATTATACAAAATGATAGTGAAATAGATAATGACGCTATTAGCAGGATCCAAGTAGAGTAGGAAAAATGAAAAAATATTTCTGGTGTGTAGTGTAGTAGGAAAAGCCAGAATTTTATGTGTACTAATCTAGGCGATAGAAAAATTTTATCCAGACTTAATGATAAATTTTATAAAACTGTATTAATACCAACGATGATTATAGTGTTGAATGTTGGCTTACAAAAAAGAAATATACAAATAAAATAAGTGTTACAAAAAAAAGAATACTAAAGTGGATGTATGGATATACACAAAAATATAAATGAGAATGAACATATCCGCGAGAAAATTGGAGTTGCATCAATTGAGAATAAACTTAGAAAAAATCAGCTTAGATGATTTGGACATGTAAATCGTAAGCTGATTGAAGCTCCAGTTACGAAAATCGAGTTATTGGATTTTGCCTATGTTTAAAGAGGAAGAGAGAGACAAAAAAAACATAACAAAAAACTATAAGGAGTGATTTTATTCACTTAGACCTAAGTATAAATTTGTTAATTAATAGAGTGCAATTGAAATAAAGGATCCATGTAATCGACCCTACTTGGTGGGATTAAAGCTTGGTTGTTGTTGTGGTTTGTTGAGTCTCTCATCACATACCCTCCTTTTTATAGTCTATAACTGAACATTTGAATTAGGTTATAATGAATGGTATTTAGTTAGAGTATATTTTGTGATTCTATCTAGAGAATGATATAACCGTGAAGGAAGAGATTGTGACCTTGAGTTGGGATGTTTGGTGAGAATTCTTTCATGTTAGTTATTTTTTTGTGTGAAAAGAAAGAAAATAACGGAAAAAAAGGAGAAAAAAATTAATCGATTCGTCAGACCTTAGCTGGCAGCCTGGTAGCTCCTTCATCCTCTATCACCTCCATCAATTAGTCGATGATTTCAACTGCTGATTATGCTCACTGTTTCTGTTTCCAACCATTCATGGGACCCAATTTTCATTCTCTCATGAAGCCTTTCACATGCAAACTTCTACATTTCTTTAATTGGAGGCAAATTACTTCCCCTTCCTACAATATTCTTGCCACAGGCCTTGTCGATAATGATAATCTGAAAATTGGTGCCTACTGATTCGACTTGAATGATCATATTGTAATTAATTGAACATCTCTAATTCGAACTTGTTTCTCTAAATTAATTTGGTAAATTTGTGGATCCAATTCAAACTGTGTTTTATGTGGTTTAATTTGCAGAACTAGATTAACTCAATAATCACATAATTTTTACCTTTGAGATGGTTGTGTGCCTAATTAATGCTTAACTATTCAGTTATATTTTTATCTGCATGTGTGCCTAAAAGTAAGTAGATGCTGTGTTTGAGATCACAATCTTTTTTTAATATTTGTCTATGTAAATTTCTTTAAAGTTGCTTAAACATGCACCCTTTCATCCTAGACAGAGACTGACATATTACATATCCATTTATGGAAATTCTTGTATTCTCATCTTACATGGTATGGATTGTCATATTTGTCAACATTTATGTGTGTTTACAAGTTCTTATGCGTGCAACCTTTCGTTTTCAAAAGTATTGGTATCCTCTTCGGATGCACCTTTTTTCTTTTAATATTTTCCATTAGAACCTTTTATTTATTTGCTTAATATAATCATTTTTCATATTGACAGCCAGAGCAAGAGAAATGTCATTGTGGGGATTGCTCATCATGTCTCTTTTATTCGACCATATGGTCTTTTCGATGTTGCTTCAGTTACTCTGGCTAATTCATTAACGCTTTTCCCCTATGTGGACATTATCAGTGATAAGCTAGATTTTCTTGGCATAAACTATTATGGGCAGGTGAGTTCTTAAAAATCTTCTGTAAAGATTACTGAAAAGGTTTTAGTGACAACTTGAAAGCCTCTTCATGAATATTTCCTTTCAGGAAGTCATATCTGGCCCTGGCTTGAAGCTCGTGGATAACAATGAATACAGTGAATCTGGTCGTGGTGTTTATCCTGATGGTTTATTTAGAGTTTTGCACCAATTCCATGAGAGATACAAGCACCTGAAGTTACCTTTTATAATCACTGAAAATGGAATCTCTGATGAAACTGACTTGATTCGCCGTCCATATATACTGGAGCATTTATTAGCAGTTTATTCTGCTATTATTACGGTTTTGAACTTGACTTTACTCTTACCAAGGTTTTGTTTGTGAGTTATATTTGTATAACAGTTTTTTACAACAAAGTGAGAGAAAAGTTTCAGTCTTGAAAGAAAGTTGACAGCACAATTGTTTTACCAAATTATTCTTTTATGAAATTATTTGTGTTGTTTGATATAATTGTGTTTGAAAGTTATCCAAATATGACCCAAAGATACTCATCATACTAATGTACTGGCAATGATTTGTAATTCTAGGGTCTACGAGTTCTTGGTTATCTATTCTGGACAACATCAGATAATTGGGAGTGGGCTGATGGATATGGTCCCAAGTTTGGCCTTGTCATGGTTGATCGTGCCAATAACCTTACTCGTCTGCCTCGCCAATCATACTACTTGTTTTCCAAGGTAATTTTTTTATTGTCATAGTTGTTGTTCTTGCCCATTGCATTCCTTATTCTTTAAAGTAATATTGTTGTTATAATAACCATCACTTTCTATTAAAAATATATTAGTCTTAAAAAGATATATTAGTATATAGTATATATTGCTTTTGTATCATTATGTAACATCCCGTGATCCAAATATAGAGGTATTGTCCACTTTGACTTTAGAAAACTATGTGACTTGAGTACTTCTTAGGAGGTTACCTATCCCAGTACTTCTCCAACCCAAACATACTTAATTATGGAGTTTCTCATTATTAGCCTCACGGTTTTGTCCCCAAAGGTATCACGTTATCTACTTATACAGTTTAGGATCTTTTTCTCTTTACGATATGAGACGATTCATTCTTGTACTCTTCTTATCATTTTTATTGGCCTAAAAGCCTGCCAAGAGTCGCATTTTACCTTGTGATTCCTTTCTCTTAAAACATCACCCGATGATCACTTCCCGCCATGGGTATTATAGGCCACCAGCTTCCACTCGGTTCATCTTTGAACCACATCGTACTGTGAGAGGTCAACTCTGATACCATATTATAACATCTCGTTATCCAAATGTAGAGGTATTGTCCGCTTTGGCCTTAGAGAATTGCGTGACTTGAGTACTTCTCGGGAGGTCACTCATCCGAGTAGTACTCCAGCCCAAGCACACTTAACAATAGAGTTTTTCATCATTATCCTCACAGTTTTGCCTTCAGAGTGCCTCTACCATTTGAGATCTCATTATCTATTTATACAACTCAGGGTCTGCCCCTCTTTCCGATGTGGACGATTCATTCCTATGCCCTTTCACCACTTTTTATCGATGTAGAAGTCTGCTAGGAGTCGTACTTTGCCTCAGTAATTTTTTTTTAGGACATCACGCGGCAATCACTCCCTGCTCTCTTCAGCCGTGGGTGTTACAGGATTTTGGTATGAGAGCTAACCTTCAGTAGTATGATGTGGTTTGAGGACGAAGCAGGCAAAAGCTGGTGGGCTTTGACATCCATAGCCGAAGAAGGTAGGAAGTGATCGCTGAGTGATGTGCTAAGAGTAAGGAATCACTGAGATAAAGTGCGGCTCCTAGCAGGTTTTTAAGTCGACAAAAAAGTAGTGAGAGGCGCAGAAATGAATCGTCCCATATCGAAAATAAGAGCAGATTCAGAGCTTTATAAGTAGATAACGCGATCTCAAATAGTAGAGGCACTTTTTTGAGTAAACCCGTGAGACTGATGATGTGAAACTCCGTAGTTAAGCGTGCTTGGACTAGAGTAGTATCGGGATGGATGACCTTCAGGAAAACACTCAAGCGCAATTCCCTAAAGCTAAAGTGGACAATATCTCCACATTTGGATCACAAGATGTTACACATTAAATATGCATGCATCCGTATCCTAAAGGGCATTTTTATATTTCAAACTTCTGATCCAAACAAGCTTTAAGCTTATTGGGGGTCGTGTACAAGAACCTCACATATTTGTTAAAATAGTATTCTTCTTCAAAATTAATAAAAATAAAGATCTCCAAGGTAACGTTTTTCATTGTCATAGTTATCATTTTTACTCATAGCATTTCTTATTCTTTGAAATAATATAGTAGCTATTATTTTCTATAAAAATGTGTTATTTAAAAAAAAAAAACTGTAATAATAAATGGTATATAGAAGACATTTACTTACTTGTGTCCAAGAAAACCTAAAGCTTCTTGGGAATCATGTACAACAACGTAACTCGTTTTTTAAGACTGTGTCCCTCTTCAAAAAAATTAATGGTAAATTGCATTTGGTCTCCTAACGTTGAAATAGTATTCTTCTTCAAAATTTATAAAAATAAAGATCTCCAAGGTAACGTTTTTCATTGTCATAGTTATCATTTTTACTCATAGCATTTCTTATTCTTTGAAATAATATAGTAGCTATCATTTTCTATAAAAATGTGCTATTAAAAAAAAACTGTAATAATAAATGGTATATAGAAGGCATTTGCTTAAATTCAAACTTGTGTCCAAGAAAACCTAAAGCTTCTTGGAAATCATGTACAACAACGTAACTCATTTTTTAAGATTGTGTCCCTCTTCAAAAAAATAAATGGTAAATTGCATTTGGTCTCCTAAGGTTGAAAGCGCATTGTAAATTGGTCCAGACTTTTTAAAACCTTGATTTTGGTCCCTTAGATTAATTTTGCATTGATGTTAAGTCCCTGAGGTTTGTTCCTGCCATTTTACGAAGGTCCTTTTGAAAGAAAGCTATGGATATTAATGAAAATTTTTGAAAAAATAGTTTTATCTTAAAAGCATTAAGCTAAAAATTATAGATTTAATTTGTTTTTTTAGATCTTAGAAACTTATTTCCAAAATTGTAGACTTTAAAATCCACTCCATCAAACTTAATTTTTGGAGAATAGATTTTTCGTTAGAATTATATTTAAACGTGGAGATTAAATTTTGAGGTTCTAACTTAAAATCTAATAAATTTAAAATTTTAGATTTAAAACCATTGTTTGTTGACTTAATCTACCAAACATAATGTTTTAAAACTGTAAATCATAAAATGTTGAAATAGGGGTGGCAAACTTTGAATTCAAACTTTTGTCAATTAAGATTTTCAATAAATGACTCCAAACTTTGAATTCAACTAAGATTTCTATGTGATAATAATGCCACATAGGCAAAAAATTACTTTTGTCTTTGTGGCACTATTGCTGCATAAATGACACACAGGAATTTTAGTTAGATTCAAAGTTTGGAGTCACTTATTGCGGCTACAAAGCATTTCTTTTAAAAAATATGGCTTGTAATTAAAATCAAATTTGAATGGAAATATTTCATCAAAAAAAAGAACTTTGAATGAAAATGTTTTCACTCAAATGAAACTCGAGTCGAAATAAATTTTTTTAATATTGACTTGATCATAATTTGTTCGAACTTGATTCAAAGCCAGACCTGCATTTTTTGAAAAGATAGAGATGGAGAAATTTAAAATATAAATTTTTTTATTTCAAATATTTAACATTTAACATTTTAAATTTTAATTGTTATTTATTTTCAAGAACAATAATGTGTGAAATTTATAAAATATGTATAACAAATAAAAGAGAGAGAGAGAGTTGATTAAAGCTTTTTGAGAGAAAAAAATGAGACGAAAGGAGGGAATGACGAAAACAGAGAGGGGCAACTCAGAAACAAGACAAGGTCATTTATATATGTTTTAATGTTTTTTTGAACGTTAGAATCTAACGGCAGTCCATACTGCAAATTGGGTGCCCTAAATTGAGGTTTTTAAAAACTCGAGACCCATTTGCAACACTCCGGCAATTTCAAGAGTTCAGGTGCTATTTATTGCAAAAAATGTCTTTTTATCTCAATGCATAGCAAAATTATTTTAATGCTGATGGATGTATTATTGATGAGCTACCTATATGTAAGATCACATCTACTTATGCTTTTGTTACAACAAGAATCATAGGTGATCCGGGTCCTCCCTTAGCAAAATAATTGCAAGTTACTTGTGTATTTATTTTGCCAGTAAAATCACTTACAAAGTAAATTGCCTTGTGGCCTCTCTAGTTTTGGAAACAGATCATGATCTTTTTTTTTTGATAGCAACAGATCACAATCTTATTTTGTCGCAAAACTGTGACTTGTTTGTTCTTTCCATTGTGTGGTTGTCTTTGTTCATGATAAATTAATGGATACAGCATGTAATCATGCATATGGTGAACATCATGAATGTGATTGAAGGATGATCCTTGCACATGATTGTCTCCTATGGACTTTGTATTTTAGGTATTTTGAACACTTGAGGAGAAAAATAAAGGGTTGAGTTAGGCAGTCGACAGCTAGTGTAAAACTTATCAAACAAACATGACATGAAGTTAAAAGTGTGCAAAGACCACTGCATTGGCGCTTGAGTACAATGATAAGTGAGCAAGAGTTCCCATATCATGGACAGATGTAGATAAAAAAATTAGTTCATAACACTAACACTAGGATTCAAGACACTAGAATAAGACTAGATACTTGAAATATAAGCACTCTAACGAACAAGTCAATGGAGTTGGTGGATATCATGATGCATAAGAGAATTAATATTCTATATCTACAAGAAATAAAATAGGTGGGAGAGAAAGCCAAAAAAATTAATAGCCCAGGCTTTAAGTTTCAGTACTCTAATAAGAATAGAAATAGAAATGGAATGAGTATAATTTAGATAAGAGTCTAAAGGATTATGTACTGGAAGTTAAGAGGATTGGAGATAGAATCATAGCTTTAAAAATTGTGATCCATAGGATGACTATTAATTTTCTAAGTGTTTACACTTTCCAAGTTAGGTTAGATGCAAGTATAAAAGAAAAATTTTAGAATGATTTAAAAAAATTGATATAAGAAATATCTTAGGAGAAAAGAATATATATTGGAGGAGATTTAAATAAATATGTTAAACGTGTTGCTGAGAAATTTAATAGCATACATGGTGTGTATAGCTTTAAGGCGACTAATGAAGAGAGTAAAACTATTTTGAAATTTTTTCAAGTTTATAATTTTATAATTACTAATATTATATTTAAGAAGAGAGATGAGCATATTATCACTTATAAGAGTGAGCTTCTAGGTCGCAAATTGAATGTTTGACTACCCAACATAAGTTAATGGTTATCCCAAGTGAATGTTTGACTACCTAACATCAGTTAATATCTCAAATCACAAAATGAAGAGCCAGAGAATAGATAATAAGTTGCAATATTGTTTTCGAATTTGATGGTAAAAATTGGATAATATTCTTTTTGGCATATATTTTTCACAGATGATATTTTCCTTATTAATAAGACTAGAGGAATTAAAGTAAAACTCGAGTCATGGAAGAATATCTTAAAATCTAAAGATTTTTGTCTTAGCAGATCCAAAATCAAAATTTAGTTAAGATAGAAGCACTAGTATTAATGACACGATGATTGATGATCAAGTTATCAGGAAGAGTGAGCTATACAAAATAATGGTAAAATAGATGGGGATGTTGTCAACAGAATTCAAATAGGATAGCTAAAGTGGAGAAATACTTCTAGTATGTTGTGTGATAAAAATTTTTTATTTAAACTTAAAGGTAAATTCTATAGAACAGTTGTAAGATTAGCAATATTATATGATGCAGAATGCTAACCCACAAAGTTAAAGCACACAAGTGAAATAAGTATCGCAGAAATGAAGATGTTAAGGTGAATGAGTGTGTATACACGCATAGAATGAGAAATGAGTATATTCACGAGAAGATTACGATAGCCTCAGTTGAGGATAAGCTTAGGAAGAATCGACTAAGATAGTTTGGATATATAAACCGTAAGCCGATAAAAGTCTAGTATGGAAAGTTGAGTTATTGAATTTTGCCTGTGTTAAAATAAGACGAGGAAGACCAAATAAGACATTGCAATAAGCTATCAGAAAGGATCTTATATATTTGAAAATAAATGAGGACTTGTTATTTGATAGAGTATAGAAACAAAGGATTCATCTAGCTGAACCCACCTAGTGGGATAAAGGCTTGATTGTTGTTGTTGTGAATACTTGTGGAGAAGTTTCATTATCATGGAACTTTGATATGTGAACGTTGATTCTGTGGACTTCATTGTGATGCATATTTTTCTTCCTTTCCTTGTACATCATGGAGCTCCATTTGCTGTGTAAATTAGCATTCTTCTACAAAATCTAGTTCATCTGTCTGATCATCTGTGGGAGATAAGAATTAAGACTGAAACAAACTTTTTACTCAAAGATGACATTTTTGATCAGATTTGGCTCTGCATTTTCCTTCTATCACTACATGTTTTGCTTCTGAAAGTTTCTAATTATTAATAGTATTGGACATGAAATAAGCAAAAAGGTCTATAATTCTTTGCATATTGATATATATATATATATATTATATATATATATATATATGTATATATATAGATATAGATATAGATATATAATTTTGGGTAAATTGTTTATTGATCCTTCAGATTTGTAGTCCATTGTACTGATCTATTATTATTATTATTATTATTATTTTGATTTTTCACTGATCTATTATTTTGAAATCATACCATTAGGTCCCAAAGGTAATAATTATCATTTTGCTAGGTTAGTGAATGTCTCCCCTAGATTAGATTCCTTTAACAAAACAAAAACTGTTGATGGTGATTTATAATTAAGAAGCTAACCTTAAAAAAACCATTTAAAAAAAAAAAACTTTCACACATTTTTACTGGGCTATTAGAGACATTATAGATCATTAAAAAAACTTATTGCCAATTTCCATGGAATGTGGATGGGATCCATTTACTTGGTCTAGTGTGCACCCTCTTATGTATCTTCAAGAATTATAATTTCCTATCAAGGTAAAGCTGGGTTAATAATTTGTTGCTTCTTGTTGAAGCAATCATGTTCACAGTTTGTAATTCCTCCTATAGTTTCTGTTTGAAGTTATTGAAGAACTTCTCTGCTTTCCTGGGAAACAAGTTTTTGTATTGTTTTCTCTTTCTTTATTGGCTGTTAGTTCATTTGCTTTGCTTATTGTTCGCCTTTGTTTCTTTTTCTTTGTCTTGCTTATTGTAGAAAGCACATTTTCATCGCGACAAATAGAAGTTTGCTCTTCTTGCTACACCATATTTATCCCTCTATCTGTTCAGAAGCTAAGATAATATATCTTCCTACATATTCAATATAAGTATATATATATATATATATATATATATGTGATTATATTTGATATTCAGGGAATCTCTATCTCAGGTTGTGAAAACGGGCAAAGTAACAAAATTAGATAGGGATCGTGCTTGGAGTGAACTGTACCGGGCTGCAAAAGAAAAGAGGACTCATCCGTTCTACCGAGCTGTTGATAGGCGTGGATATATGCTTGCAGGTAGATAAGAAGATTTTGGGTTGTTTAGCATAATAAATCAGAATTTTCTAAGTCTATTTATCCTGCCATACAGATGTTTGCCTTTAATGTTCTTTTTTTCCCTTTTATTTTCACATTATTCTCTATTGCTTCCAATGAAATGGTGTGACCATATTCTGATTGTGTGATTTTCTAAATCAATTATCTATAACTATATATATTGTATAATTTTTTTTGAAATAGTATGCCTTATAAACAAGGAAGCATAAATACTTTTGTACACCCAACGTGTTGTGTCGTGCTATGTTCTAGTGATCTCGTGTCACCTTCGTGCTTGTTAGTTTTTTCTTTATACTTCTTAGTTACTTCTATAATAAAAAAACTGTAATAATTTAATATAATATATAAAAATTTGTTATATTATTTGGTGAATCTTACCGTATCTCTATTAGTGTCGTGTTGTGCCATATCCTCGTGTTCCTGTGTCTTGTCCATGCTTTCTAGCTTATAAATTGGTTGATCGATTGGCCCTTTTTTCATTACGACTAGAAATCTTTTTTCTATGATTTATAGACTTATCTTATTTTATTTTGATTAATGGTTTTAAAATTCATGCTATTTGGGATTGCATTATTTTGATATATATTTGTTATCGTGTGATCTCATATTCCTTATTTCTCTGAATTTACTTTTCACTTCTCGAGATTTAACCTATCTTTATGTAGGTTCATATTTTTTAAATCGCCCCCAAATCATTTATTCAATTTACAGTTGTCATTTTGTTAAATATTATTTGAATAGCATTATTCATATTATTCTTTTATAATTCTTTCCTTCCCTTTCTTTTTCTTCACCGTTCCCCTCCATTTCTCACTCTCTCCCAAAAGCAAGGAAGGAGAGACCCCTTGGTGCGTTTGTTTAGCCAGGTCATTTTCAACCAAATTAAAATTAATATTTTTGTTTTAGAATTACGAAAGATTTGAAATAGAATTAGTTTGATGTTGAGATGTGTATAAGATATGAAATAAATTAGGATCTTATTTTAAATTTTTATAGGACATGAAATATTGTCAATTTAATGTTAATTCTATGACGTGCACGATTAATTTTAATTTAGGTTAAAATTAGTCTGACCAAACAAACAAAACAAGTGAAATGCTTTGTTGCCATAATGTTAGATGCAAAACTTATTTCTTAATTATCCCATAAATCATACATCTTGACAAACATTTGTTTCTCTTCCTGCTTGTTGGGCTCCCATCCCAGGCTAAACACTTCATAAAACTTCCTTGTTTCTTTTGAATATTTCCCCACACTCTTCAATTTTTCTTAGCAAATGCTGGTTTTTTTTGCAGGTGGACTTGATGAACCAATACACAGGCCTTACACCTTAAGGGATTGGAGATTTGGGCACTATGAGATGGATGGGCTGCAGGATCCAATTAGCAGAGTATGGGATTTTATGACAGCTCCCATTGCAAAACTGAGGCAGAAGATAAAAGCTCATGAATCTGAAGAGGATGATTTGGTGCTCCAGCAAATAAGCTTTTGATTCCCAGCACTCCATCAACCAATCAATGTCTACATTTCTTCACTTCAGTGAGCATGCATCTATGACAATAATATTATACATGAATTATGTGCTTTGACAATTATGTAAGATAGGTTTTAGATAAAACTGCCCTGCTCGTCATAAATATTGTCCGCTTTGATACATTAAACCTCATGCAAGTTAAAAGGTGTAGCATCTCTCTCTTCCTTTGTCGATATTAGATTTACCTAAGGGTTACCACATTTGACTATCAAGCATAATTTGTTGGTTCCTTCCAGTTTTACCTTGATTCTCGATTTTGTGACTTAAACAACAAGATGGCATGGCTTGTTGAGGATAGGACAAGGATCTCCTCAATGGAAATCCTTGGTTGTTTGCCCACTTCATTAAGATGGTTTTGACTTACCTAAAATGCTAAACGTGCACATAGCAGATTTCATCATAACGAGATGGAGTGGCTGGAGCTAGACTCATTAGGGACCAAGATGGAACATTCATCCATGTTGGTGGCAAGAGGATTCTCACAAGTGCTATTCTCACTGCAGAAACTGAGAAAAGTGAGCTGCACTTGAGGGATTGAAAACCATACTCAATACAACAATAGAGATATCAAGATTATGGTTAGAAGGAGATTCCTTCAAGGTTTTACAATTGATCTAACGAGGACGAAATAAGCACACAGGAAGCAGGCTAACTGGAAGCAATTTGGAGCCAAGCTGGTAGAGAACTTCACAAGCCATAATTGAAAGCAGCAGGTAGCAAGACTAGTGCACAACTCGGGACACAACGTGGAATGAAGGACAACAGAACTTAGAGCAACAAGGGCAGTAATGGGGTCTAACACTATTCAAGTCTAAGGAGAGTAGAGAATTGCTAGAAATTTCAGCAATTCCTGGAAGCAACCAACTGATTACAGGAATCAACTGACATGAGTACTGATTACAGGTATTAGCTGACACAAGAAATCCTAGACATAACTAAGAACTGATCACAGCACGAATTGGAATCAGCAGGCCTAACATTGAGTAGCCTACCAGTAAACCCCATAGCACACAAAGGATAAGATCAACAAACTGGTGGAGCACATTGTAGCATCTGTTTCTTTGTTTGATACATGTAAAATCATACATCTTAATAAAAGTGTAAATAATGTTGTTGATTACGACGCACACCTAGCAACACTCGGAGATTTTGCATCGGTGAGGGGTATGCACTTTCCCAATGTTTTTGTATGATTCTTAAATAGATTTGATTACATGATGTACGCATGAAGTAATTTGTTGTTTTAATAGAAAGGCCTAAGACATTTTTTTTTTTTGAAGGTGTGGCCTAGATCTTCGCCTAGACCATATTTCAAGTAAAATTTAAGTACCATAAATATACAAAAATTCAACTAATATAAATCAAAGGAAGGTAACTTCTAATACATTCAACTCCACGCATGCTGAAGTAAAATAAAAATAAAAATAAAAATAAAAACTTCGCTTATGTCATGCTTTGGTCCATCCCAAGCCCGAAAAGAAAGATGGTGGGGGTATGATGCTATAAGATCATTGATTTATTCCAGGTAGATCTCAATAGATTTATTTTAGGTATTGATTTGGATGGAAGATTGAGATTAGTAGATTTGGTAGCAGATATAGTTAGTGGCTGATCAGTTAAATTAGAAATTTTTATTTAAATTAATTATTTTTCAAATTTTAGTGTGATTTCATTTATTTCCTTTCTAGATATTCATCAGCAAATATTCCTTGCGACCGCGCCGGACTCACCTCGTTCGGCCGCACCCTCGCCGTCGGCCTGTGGGTTTGTCCACCGCCGGCGACACCCCCCTCGCCCAGTCGCTTAAGCCGCCTATGCACCGACCTTCGCCAGCCGCTTCCTGTCGCGTTCGACACCGCCCAGCGCCTCGATCACCACGAGCGCATGATTGCGCGCGATCGCCACCCGCAGGCGACCTTCGCCCGCCAGCCCGCCTCCTCCGGAGCACGGCGCCGCAGCTCCGCCTATTCTCTCCCTCCCTGTGACGGCGCGGATCGACGACTCGAACTCGTGCAGCACGAGTCCGGTTTCGGACTACCTCGCCATAGGCTGACGATACTCGCGTCTGCTTCCTCTGTACCGCCTGCAATTGCTGCCATCATTACCGCTGACAATTGATCGTGGCTGTCGTCGGTCGCCATCGGCTGCTCGGTAGTTTCACTGCCATCGCTGAACTCAGCCTACCTTTTTCTTCTCGCATGCGCTATGCTGCCTCCGCAGATCCTCCTCTGGCCCTCTTCTTCTGCTGCGATTCATCTTTGTGGTAACGGATTCTCAACCTGAGGTAAACATGAAAACCTATTGAATATCTTGAGTATTTTGTGAGATTTTGTGGTGATGTTTGTTATTGATATGCTCTATTATCTAATTAATTATTATTAAGTAATATTTTATTGTGAGAGTATTCTTTACTGTGTACTTTGACTCTGACTTATTGAGATGAAGTTATTTTAAATCAGTTGACAAATTAACTAAATATAATATGAACTTATTTCTAAATATTTAAAATTGATTTACTTCTCAAACTTATAATTTCTTGATTATTACATAATTATCATCAGCAAATATTTCTAAATAATTTTATGATCATCTGTTAAAATTATTTACTGATCTTTAATTAGGATTACATTGCACATATTGTCCCGCATCAGAAGAGGGTTGCAATATAACGAGAAGGGGGTGGGGCATCGTCGACGTGGTCAGCGGTGACCGCTGGGAAGGTGGCGAATGAAGCACCGTAGGGCGTCGTTGATGTGGTTGGCAATTACCATCGGGGAAGGTGGCGAATGAAGCGTCGACAGCCGCGTGGGAGACAGCCGCGTGGGAGATCTACGGGCGACGATGAACTCGAGCAGAGCCCCTCGCGAGCTTGGTTGGGATGCGGATAGAGCGGGACTTATTGGCGCATGTGTGCAAGGTGATGTCGCTGTTGACAGCCTTAGTTTGTGGAGGCAACGGTAAGGTACAGTAGAGGATAGCAGGGATGGCATTTTTCTACATTACAAACACAGCGCGAGCAATTTTTATGCTGCCACTAGAAAATATATAAATTTTGGTGTGAATCACGTAAATAAACTATGTATATTTCTTATTATTGTCATTTAATCTATCATTACTCAGTTTTATATTTTATATATTTTGACGAAGAACAATAATTTCATTAAAGTTTCTCCCTTTTTTAATGCTTATGTGACGAGAAGGGAAATGTAGAGACAAGTGATAATAATAGGTAAGATAAAAGCTTTAATAGTAACAGTGCTTGTGATCTTGCTTCTTGTGGTGTGTTGTAAACTTATAATCTACTAAGCTGATACATTGGAAAGTAGCATGTTTCCACTTGTTCAGTCTTTTCATTAAAGATTTTAGCAGACTGATTTACCTGATGAATTATAAAGTATGGACACTTTAAAAAACCACGCTGTGTTCGTGTTGATCACACGGACACACGGGAATAAGCAAGGATGCACGGGAGCACCATGTCGGACATGCCATGTGACTTGTCCTAATAAAATAATATTAAAAAAAATTAAATGATACTTTTGAACATGCAAGGATACTTTGGGATACCTCAGGACACTTATGAGATACTTTTAAAATACTTATGAGATGCAGAACATATATAGGATAGAATCAAATACATTTAATATTAATGTTAAATTTATTTATTAATATTATATTTTTTAATAAAATCTATAAATACATCTACCTCCTTTTATTTTTTTAATTAATATTTAAAATTTTATCTAATAAAATTAAAAAGTTATCTTTTATTATTATTAAAATTTTAAGTTAACTAAGCTAAATTAAATTTCCTCCCTTGTTTTCCTCGAGCCTTAGGAAAATGATCCAATCGCAAAATGTTTGAAATTTTAGCTTCACTTTTATCCCTCTTTCATGCTTAACATTGAGAGTTCTTACTTCCTCTTATTATTGTGCTCAATGCGATTGTCCTTGTAAGTAAAATTGTATTTTCTCTTATTCAAAGTGAACCCTAAATTTGCATCTCAAATCTCTTCAATAGTGATAATGTATGTTCTAAAATTATCATCTTGGTCTTATGAGACTTCAGTGCTACTCACAAATTGTTTATACTGAAAAATTTAAGTTTGTACTATGTTTTATATATTGTTTTAAGTATGAATTGTTATTTTTATTATTATTATATTTGGCGTGTTATGTCGTATCCGTGTCTTATATTTTGGAAAATCGCTATATCTGTGTCGTGTCGTATTCTCGTGTCGTGTCCGTGCTTCATAACTAGTGAACTACTTATCAGCATTTTAGATTTAGCCTCAACCTTAATTTCTTAATTAAGGTTTGCAAAAAGTTTTGGATAAATTTGTACTGGTCATCTGTTCTTTGTTAGTTTGTGAAGAAAGGCAAGATCTCATCATCTAGCCTTATAGGACTCTCTTAGACTATTTACACAAATTTAGAAGATTTTGTCATTTGAAACCTTTGTTTAGATTGCCATTTTATTTAGTTCCTTCCCCCTCTTGAAGCACATCTCCAATTCTGTCTCAATAACTGCAAGAACAACAAATCTTGTCTGTTACAATACTTAAAATTTCAATTTTTAAAGGCTTTCTTAATGTCAGTTAAGGATGTTAGTATTAACCCAAACATATTTTTTTGGTTAAACTGCAAGCTTGTTTGCATCATTGCAAGTCTGATTTTGAAATGTTAACTTTTGTTTGTTAAAAGACGTCAAGGTTTTGTGTTGTTAACCTCCTTACGAACTTGTTCCCATAACATAATATTGGGATTTGAGCATACCATGAGCTTGGCTGATACGTAAATAAGGTGCTTTAATAGGGTAATTTTCAGCCTAGCTTATCCATCTTGAACTCATTCCAAAATGACAATTGATGGCTACCTTTTTGGATGTCATGAAAGGTAGGTGTTTGAATAGTTAATACGTAGAATCTATCATTTTAAACTCTTTAATGGATATGCTGTGTTTTATAGTATATACCAGCAAAGTGGGTTGCATTTCTTTGTTCAGTTTTTTATGATGGAATTCTTCAATGTGGCAGGTTGTGGTGGTAATGCATATGCAAGAAATCATGATATTCCTGTTTTATTATTTCCAAAGCTGAAAAATTCAGTTGAGGGGTTATCGCCTACTGAACTTGTGATCACTTTGAGGTAAATTCATTGTGTGTTGAATTCAGATAGTCTTTTTAACTGCACCTATGCTAACCATTACTTTATTGATTTGCATTCACATTTTGTAGTGTCTTTATCTCAAAAACATGAAAAACTTTGCATTCAAGCTTCTGATTTTTATCCCTGAATGGTTTTGATAATGTGCTAATGATAATGCACTAATGATCATTTTGTCTGATCTAAATTATGAAGTATTCCGTTTGTGGTTAAATGCTATGATTAACTGTTGTTAACCTTACTATAGGTGGTAAATCCCTTTCTCTTTTCACTTAACTCTAGCAATTTTATATTAAGGGAATTCAAGGTTGACTTTATTCTCCTGGCTGGTTACTTGAGGCTCATTCCTATGGATTTAGTCCAAGCATATCCGAGATCTATACTGAATAACCATCCTTCTCTTTTGCTGGCCTTTGGGGGCAAAGGATTTTATGGTCTAAAGGTGCATGAAGCGTCATTGCATCAGGGGCTAGGTGAGTGAAAGTCTCCTATTCTGTGCTTCTTACTTTAACATT
The DNA here is from genome assembly GCA_019297695.1 of Apostasia ramifera. Lineage (NCBI taxonomy): Eukaryota > Viridiplantae > Streptophyta > Magnoliopsida > Asparagales > Orchidaceae > Apostasia > Apostasia ramifera. Next base: position 43,643 of record JAEMOT010002462.1, on the reverse strand, counting down.
ACGTGGTACTCATGATGATTCAAAGTTTATCTAGAAACTTAAAGTTTTATGTTTTCATGTAGGCCCACCTCTTTTGAATTGTTTCAAGCAATACTTTATCTGTCAATGTTTATTTTATCTAGGTCCTTGAGTTTCTCTACATATTTGGCTTATTTAAACTGTTTCCATCCAAAATAAAGAAAGGGGAAAGGGAGGGAGAGAAAGATAAGGTTAAAGGGTAATGTAGATATTCTAGTTAAAAGTTTAAAAAGTTAAGTAGAAGGATTTGTATTAAATGATTGAACAATCTTGCAGACCACCCATGTGAAACGGTTCTAAAAATGCAGACGAGCGTGAAAGATAGCTTAAACCTTAATGAACTTCATTTGCATTAGTTGTTTAGTGGATATTAAATAAATCATGATGCTTGTATAATTGGGTAACCTATCTTTTACTCTGCCAGCTCTATATAGGTGGAATCATTGTGGATATACCTTTCATACGGATAGAACTCGCTAATTAGACACATAATTGGGAAATTTTTAGCTTCCAGCATGACTATTTTCTTTTTTTATAGTACAGTATGACTATTTTCTTAAAATAGCATTTACTCTAGTTTTAACTTTATCTTTTGTGTCTTTTAAGTTCTTATAATATGATTTTGAGTCGATTTCGTGTAAGCTGGGCTCAACTCGAAATTGAAATTTTCGATTTCGAGCAGAGTTGGATTCAAGCCTAATAAAATTCTTTCGATTTCGAGTTGAATTGAGCTTAGATATAATGGATATTTTTTTATAAAAATATTCATTATGCATATTAAATATATTAAAATGTAATATTATGAATTCATTTTAAATTCGATTATCTCTTTTCTGTAAAATATTATATCATATTTATATATAAAAATATCTCAATTATACTTTAAAAAATTCTAAAAAAGTATGTTTATGCACATATAAGTTGAATCGATTTCATTTCGAGCGAACTAACTTCAAGCCGGAAGAAAATCTAATTGATTTTTAATCGAGCAAAATATGAGCCAGTTTTGAGGAAGTTTTGAATTTCGCATAAAATTGCCATCCTTATGACTTATATGTTATGCTGCATTTTTGTGTCATTTTTCCTTTCATAGTCTTTCTATTTCTTGTAGATTCTCTGGCCCCACTTTTCACTTTGTAGATGAACATTTTGATACTGGTAAAATCTTAGCTCAGACTGTAGTCCCATCCCAGTATATGCAAATGATACTCCAGAGCAGCTGGCCTCCAGAGTCCTTCATCAGTTACATATCATTTTTAATTGTTGATCTTTAGCAATATGAGATTCATTGCCCATATCTTGAGTTAAATATGCATTTTGCAATATAGATTGTATATTAATTTAAAACATAATTTGTTTACAATTGTATATATACTTTAAATTTTCTTCACACCTGCTCTATTATTTATATCTTACTTTAAAAATCTAAAGCACGTATGCTTATGTTGCATTGAATTGATTCCATTATAGGTGACTTGACTTCGGGTACAATGAAACCCAGTTAATCAAAATTTGACTGATTATCATGCAATTTTCGACGTTTGAGCATAATTGTAGGCACAATGTTATCAAAGTAAAAACATCACAGCGGGCTTTCGTTAATGTATCGGAGCTTTGAATTTCAGGAGTACCAAGTTTATGTGGAGGTCGTATCTGCTCTCTGCGAAGAAAGAATAGTTTGGATGGAAGATGAAGTACCTCTTATTCGAAGCAGAGAGAATTCAGATGAGTATACTTAGATAACTGGCTTCTGGATAACCTTCAAAACATGTGAAAGATTAACAGAAGATCGACCACTTCAAGGCATCTCAGCCCTTGATTTTTGATTTTCTATGCCGAGATTTTTAAAGGGCAATTTTGGATATTGTTCTTATTGAGAAAACTAAAGAGGGAGCTAAAGCGAAACTAGAACTTTGGAGGAATGCTCTACAATCTAAAGGTTTTCATCTCAGTAGATCAAAAACTGAATATATGGAGTGCACATTTAGTCAAAAAAGAAATACTTATATTGGAGATGTGACAATTGGTGATCAAATTGTCAAGAAGAGTGAGCGCTTTAGATACCTTGGATCAATTATACAAAATGATGGCGAAATAGATGATGACGTTATTAGCAGGATTCATGCAGGATGGGTAAAATGGAGAAATATTTCTGGTGTGTTGTGCGATAGAAAAATCTCATCCAGAATCAAGAGTAAATTTTATAAAACTATAGTAATACCAGCGATGATATATGGTGCTGAATGCTGGCCTGCAAAGAGGAAACATATAAATAAAATAAATGTTGCAGAAATGAGGATGTTAAGGTGGGATGTGTGGATATACACGAAAGAATAGAATGAGAAATAGTATATCCGAAAGAAAGTTGGTGTTGCACCAATTGAGGATAAACTTAGAAAAAGTCGGCTTAGATGGTTTGGACATTTAAATCGTAGGCCGATTGAAGCTCCAGTTAGAAAAATTGAGTAATTAGATTTTGCCCATGTATAAAGAGGAAGAGGGAGACCAAAGAAGACATGACAAGAAACTATAAGAAGTGATCTTAGTTACTTAAACTTAGATAAGAATTTGGTAACTGATAGAGCGCAATGGAAACAAAGGATTCATGTAGCCGACCCCACCTAGTGGGATTAAGGCTTGGTTGTTGTTGTTGTTGTATGCCGAGATTTTTGAAGGGCAATTTTGGACATGTGGAACTTGTATGGGTCTGGGATGAGATACTGTTTAACTTCTAACATTAACAGGTAAAGCTTTTCATTCCAACTGAGAAGTTTTTATCTAGTGTAATAATCATAAGTTATACCAAGAGACCTCACTTTATTAACTCTTCAAAACAAAATATATGTTATACCTTGCTCTAACTATTCACTCTACCAGAGAGTTGCTCGTGATGATTATTGCACCAATCCTTGATGGTAACTAAGAACTTCTTAATAGCACGGACAACCTCCTCTTAGATGTCAAAAAGTACTTTCTGTAGGATCAAGTATGACGTTTAGAGGGGGGGTGAATAGACGTAATTAAAATTTAATTTAATTTACTAAATATAATAGTTAGTGCAAAATACAAGCGGAATCAAATATAAATGCAGATAAGAAGAAAATATCGCATCCACAAAGAACACACAATATAACGTGGTTCGGCTCAAATTAGAGCCTAATTCACCCAACCCTGATCGGAAAGATATCACTATAACACACTCCTTGGTTTAGGCGGAGAAGCCCGTACAAATCCTCCTATATCCACTCACTAGAGGCCCTCCTCACTTTTAAGTGAGGGCTCACTCACTCACCTCCTCCAACCCTTATTTGGAGGCCCTCTTCACACACACAGTGAAGGCAGAAAAGAACAATTAAAATATTACAAAAAAAAAAAATCACTCACCTTCCTTCTTATGATTGAATCTTGAAAGCTAAAAGAAGAGTGGATGAAGAGTTTGAGCACTTGAGTCCAAGTTCACCAAGATCGTCTTGAATCTTGATTGAAACTCCACTTGAATGTTTTTATCAACTCTTAGGATGGTGGAGAATGAAGGTGAATGTTTGGAGCACTTAGAGGATTTTGTGAGCCAAGAAGAGTACACCAACAACCCCTATCTTCTTATATAACAAGAGCTCCAACGGCTAGAAAAATGAGCTGGAAAAGACCTGGAGGTCGACCTCAGGTCGACCCCCAGCTAGCCGTTGAAGGATAACAATAGGCCAACGGTTACTTCCAAGGTCGACCTCACCACTGAGGTCGCCTCCAGGTCGACCTGGAAAAATCCTCCAAGATGACCAAAGTTTCTGTCGAGGGTCGCTGCTGAAGGTCAACCTCGGGTCGACCTCAGGTCGACCTCGGGTCGCCCTCAGGTCGACCTCGAAAAATCCCCAAAGATGACTAAAGTTTCTGTTGAGGGTCGCTGCTGAAGGTCGACCTCGGGTCGCCCTCAGGTCGACCTCGAAAAATCCCCCAAGATGACTAAAGTTTTTGTTGAGGATCGTTGCTGAAGGTCGACCTCACTATTGAAGGTCACCCTTCAACTATCCCAAAGCTGCCCTGGAGCTATCACAACCAAAAGAAAATATCTAGAGCAATCTCACCACTATTAGGCCACATAATTAAGAGAGTTTAAACTTTTAAGATTATCTAGTTAACTCGCAGAGATTCTAAGTGCTCAAACTCATATCCAGATTATTCTAATAGTCAAGATCAACTTCACAATAATTCTACTCTCAAGTAAAATGAAAAGTAACAATAATAACATATGCTTCACTTGATCTTCAATACTTGAGCCTTTCTCTCCAATTTAATTAGATTTCAATTTTAGTATAAAATTGAGATGCAACTTTAATAAACCTGAGATTAAGAACACTAAACAATTATGTTAGTATAAATTAACTTAAACATATTGTTAAACATCAAAATCATAATATTACCACAAGGGAGGAACCAATAATCTCCCCCTTTTTGATATTTGGCAATTTGTTTAAGTTAAAAAAAAAAAGAATAATTTTGTAAAAAGAAACTCCCCCTTAATGAAGAAACTCCCCCTCAAAAAGGATATTGATTAACATTTCTTTTGAGTAGAATTTAGCTCAATAATTTTAAAAAAATTTCGGCAGAGTTTTCCTTAACTTAAAAAAAGCAAAACAAGTAAGATACAATATGAGAGATATACACAGTAATAATGCTCATAAATAAGATACACATTCATACATTAAAGACTAAATATTTACTTATACATCACAGAGCATGAATATACAATTCGCAGAGCATCTACATATGAATTTATCAAAGGCTAAATATTTTTATATCATTCCAAAAGTTTAAAGAAAATTAATAACTTCTATATAACTTAAACGTATATCTTCTCCCCCTTTGCCAATCATCAAAAAGAAAGGGAGAGAAAGAAAAGGGTATATAAATGAGATCTACTGATAGGGTCAGGTGGTGTCTGCAAGACTTCAAGTGAGCCAAAAAGTAAATAAGAACAAAACATCCATACTAAAATCACAAAGGAAAAAGAAAGTTCACACAAGATGATATAATAGAAATAGTACAACAAAACTAAAGTACAAAAGTGTAATATGGTATACAGAAGATAATATCAATAAGGAACGGAGCAAGTCAGTCACTGGTCACCATCATGCTCATGATCGTGCGGTGCTCTGGGGGGAAAATAATGGTGCTCTGGCGGGGGAAAGACCTGAAATGGAGGTTATCCAAACTGCTGTGAAAAGTGATCTGTCATCCTCTGCATACCTGCCATCAGTCTGGTCTCCATAGAGTGCATGTGATCGCGTACCTCAACTCTGAACTCCCCAAACTGAGACTGAAGCTCATGAATAGCAGTGAGGGTGTCTGAGTGGGAATAAGTAGGCTGATGATGATGTGGAGCATGAGAAGGTCCTAGTCTATCAATATCAGTCTCCTCAACATCAGCCTCAAGCTCGTCTTGAGGTGCACCCTCAGGTCCTTTTCTGTCAGCCCAAGTAAGTGGAGAGACATTCACATTAATCCAACTTGGAGCATATTGCCTCTACCTACTTTGGCTGATTTTCTCAACTTTTTGATAGCACCTTTGGAGGTATCTATTCCCAAGGATTCTAAAAAAGCAGTGATAAAGTGACAATACGGCATGAATACTCTATCACTGTGAAGGGGTACATGCCTACTACGAATCCAAGAGAAGATAATAAAACCAAGGTTCAGAGGACGATGGTGAACCATGGCATACATAAAGAAAATGTGGCCAGTGCGAACTTGAGTGCGGTTCCTAGAGGCTATAGGAATGACGCAGTCAAGGGTAAAATGATAGAGAGGGATATGCTCAGGTCGAAGGAATTTGCTGAGCATAGTATGAGACCCATAGTCAGGAGCCTGATGAAAAAAATACATGAACATATCCTCTACAGGATCTGTCACAGTCTCATCAGGAAAATAATCAGGAAAGGAGAAAAAATAGGAGTCAATGTCCTCGATGCCTAAGAAACTATTGAAACCACTGGGAGTGATTTCAATAGTTTGTCCTTGAATATGAGTAGTCATGTGATGAGGTCTGTCAGGGGTAACCTTCAGGTTATGGAAAAAGAGGATGCAGAGATCAATATTGATATTTGATCTACAAGTGGCGAATCTGCGCCACCTGTAGATCAATAAGAGGGCACAAACTGCAATTGCCCTCAAAAAAGCTCAAATCAAAGTAGTAAACTTTCATCGGCTCATAGAAGTTGTGACGAAAGTTTACTTCTTTAATTTTAAAAGAGAACTGATAGCAATCAAAATCTGCAGCTTCCCTAGGCTGAGGAATAGACTGAGTGGTAGGTTGGGGTTGGTTTGGGATGGGCTGAGGTGGAGACTGAATCAGTGAAAAATCAGGTAGAGTTGAGGGTGGAGCTGATGTGGAGGTGGGTTCTAAGGTCGGGTTTAAGTATGATGCTCTAAGACCTCTCTTGAGTCGTTTGAAGACTCTTTTCGGTGACACCATAATAAAATTCTAAGACAGATAAACTAAGAGAGATAACAGAGAAAGGAAATCGACCTCAGAGAGAACGATGATCTCTGTAGAAGGTAGAGAACCAAGGTGAAAGGGCTCAGTGTGATGATCCAATCAGCAACGCCGATGCAGTCGTCAGCAGCCAAGCAAGATCGTTGGCGATAGGGTGGTGGCTACCAGATTTGGAGCGGAAAAATGCAGCCGAAACGCAGAAGGACGACAGTGATGAAGCTCACCAACTTTCGTTGCTATCTCCGGCGGCGTGACGGTCGTCTGCGGCGGTTTGGCAGCGATCTAGGGCACGGCGGAGATGGGGCGTGGCTGGCGACGTCGACGACGACGGCGTCGTGCAGGAGAGCAGGAAGGCGAGAGAGGGCTTGGAGCTTTTGTCGACGGCGAGCTTTTTCGGCGATGATGACGACGGCGACGGGGAAGAATTTTTAGGGCACGGCGGGGCTGGCGACTGTGGGGCTGGCGACGACGCCTTGTAGGAAAGCAGGAAGGCAAGAGAGCTTGGAGCTCTGTCGGCGGCGAGCTTCTCCGGCGACGATGATGGCGATGACGATAGCGACGGGGAGAGGAAGAAAGCAGAGATGAGGAGGATGAAGTGTGGGCGACGGGGCTCGGGAAGGGTTTAAAGCTTTTTAATATTAAAAAAAATTTCAACTCAACAGGGGTCGCCCTGGGGTCGCCCTCGATTGGCCCCGGGGTCGCCCTCAGGTCGCCCTTGGGTTTCCTGTAACTGCAGTTTGTTAAAAAAAAACAATTTGAAATTTGAAATTTCATAAAAAATTGAAATAAAGACAAAAAATTTGAAGATTTGTAGACACATTTATCATCCCCTAAGAGTAAAAAAAAAATTACTGCTCAAAATGAAATTAAATGGAGATTTTGATCCTATAGGTTGATTTGTCCCAAAAAAAATCTCAATTATAATGAAGCCATCTAAACCCTTAATTTTTAGAAATTTATCAAAAATGAACATATATGAAATCAAAAACAAACATGCTCATGTGAGTTTTGGTATGAAAGTTTGTAGGCGCTAAAGATTCTAAGCACTTGATGTCAAAGTAATTTTAACTATTTGCAGTATATATATAAAGATTGAGCGGCATTAAATAAAATGATAAAAATAACATGAATTATACACAACTCAATAATATTATTAAAAGACTATGAAGCAATCCATGTTTAGGCATTTTGTGCATATAAATCATGTGAAATGATCAAATTAGTGTCCTATTTTGCACATTCCTAATTCTCTCCTTAAATTTATAAATTCATTTTCCGGGAGAGGTTTGGTGAAGATATCAGCTAAATTAGCTTTAGATCTAACATGTTCTAATACTATATCCCCTCTAGCTACAGGACCTCTAATGAAGTGATGTTTCACTTCAATGTGCTTGGTTCTAGAGTGATTTATGAAATTTTTGGTCAAGTTTATTGTACTAATATTATCACATAGAACTAACACATTTTTATAGGTCAAATCATAATCCTCTAAGGTGTGCATCATCCATAAGAGTTGGGCTACACAACTATCAGTTGCAACATATTCAGCCTCAGTAGATGACAATGCCACACAATTTTATTTTCTACTATACCAACTTACAAGGGAGGAACCAAGAAATTGACAACCTCCGCTAGTACTTTTTCTATCTAATTTACATACTGCATAATCTGAGTCAGTATATCCAATCAAATCAAATGTGCTTGTTCTAGCATACCATAAGCCTACATTAAGGCCCTGTTTGGCAATGAATTAAAAATCATGGCTAAAATTACTCATAGTCAAAATCTTAAATTTATTTAAAAAAAAAACTTAAAAAATTATTTTATATCTCATGTCACACAAATTTCAATATTAAACAATCACTTTATTTCACATCCAACACAATTCTCAATAAATCAATCAACTTTATTTCACATCCTACACAATTTTTAATACAACAAACTTACTTTATGTCACATCATACACATTTTTCAAAAATAACTAAAAATTTCAATCAAATCTTCTTTTTTTTCTTATTACCAAACAGAGCCTAAGTGTACCCTTAAGATACCTCAAAATTCGTTTAACGGCAACTAAGTGTGACTCTTTTGGATTTGATTGAAACCTAGCACATAGACAAACAAAAAACATAATATCGGGTCTACTAGCAGTCAAATAAAACAGACTTTCTATCATGCTTTTATATAATTTTTGGTCAACGCACTTACCTCCTTCATCGCTGTCAAGCTTTATATTTGTTGTCATTGGAGTAGCTATCTCCTTTGAGTTTTTCATGCTAAATTTCTTCATTAGTTCTTTAGCATATTTTTCTTGGGAGATGTAGATACCCTCTTTAGTTTGCTTGACTTGTAATCCCAAGAAGAATGTAAGCTCACCTACAAGGCTCATTTCAAACTCACTCTCCATGAGAGTGGTAAACTCATTCAAAAAAATCTTGTTAGTGGAACCAAAAATTATATCATCTACATAAACTTGTGCAATGAAAATATCTTTATCTATATTTTTATTAAAGAATGTGGGGTCTTGTTCCACGATTAAAGCCTCTAGAAATTAAAAAAGTCGAAAGCCTCTCATACCAAGCTCTTGGGGCTTGTTTTAATCCATAAAACGCCTTTTTTAGTTTGAAAACATGATCAGGAAAATCAATATTCTCAAAACCTGGTGGCTGTTTGACAAAAATAAGTTTTTTAATAAAATCATTCAAAAAAGCACTTTTCACATCCATTTGATATAATTTAAAACCACGATGTGCGACAAACCCCAAAAGAATGCGAATCAACTCGAGACGCGCTACGGGAACATACGTCTCATCATAGTCAAGACCTTCAACCTGGTTGAAATCTTGGGCCACTAGTCTAGCCTTATTTCTAACCACGACCCTATTTTCATCTAATTTATTCCTATAAATCCAACGAGTACCAATAATTGGGTAATCATCCGGTTTTGGAACTAATTCCCAAACTTGATTGCGTTCAAATTGAGCAAGTTTCTCTTGCATGACAATAATCTAATCTGGATCGCCCAATGCTTCATCGATACTTTTAGGCTCAATTTGTGAAATCAATGCAAAATTACTATCTAATTGTCTAAAAGATGATCTGATTTTCACACCATGAGATGGGTCACCTAAAACTTGATCTGAAGGGTGTTTAGGAAGTACCTTCCAAGCTTGAGATGGAGGTGGAGCATAGGTGTAGGATGAGCTTGTTTCATTTTTTTGTTGAACTTGATCCTTTAGTTCATCCATATGCCCATGAATTTGGACTTGATTTAGCTTCTTGGCCACCTCCTCCTCAATGTCATCATCTACAGGGGAATATCTTGGATAAACAAAGTTAGATTCGTCAAATGCGACATTGGATGTTTCCTCAATTTCTAGTATCCGCTTATTATAAATACGATAAGCTTTACTAGTGAGGGAATATCCAACAAAAATTTTTTCATCTGCTTTTGGTGAAAACTTGCCCAAATGATCTTTGGTATTTAAAGAATAAATCTTACATCCAAACACTCTAAAGTAGTGGATCTTAGGTTTCTTTCCATTCCAAAGTTCATATGGAGTTTTCATTAAAAGAGGTCTAAGATACACTCTATTTTGGACATAACATGACGTACTAATGGCTTCGGCCCAAAAGTATTTAGGCAACGAATATTCATTAATCATGGCACGTGCTGCCTCTTGAAGAGCTCGATTTTTTCTTTCCACAATCCCATTTTGTTGAGGTGTTCTAGGATTAGAAAATTCATGTAAATATCCATTAGCTTTGCAAAAATTTTGAAAATTAAAATTGTCAAATTCACCACCGTGATCACTACGAATCCGAATGACTTTGACACCTTTTTCATTTTCAACTTTTTTACAAAAAATAATGAATCTTTCAAGAGTATCATTTTTTTGTCCAAGGAATAGTGTCCAACTAAACCTACTATAATCATCAACAATAACTAAAACATATCTACTACCGCCAATGGATACTACTCCGTGCGAATTTAATAAATCTAAATGAAGCAATTCAAGAGGTTGAGAAGAACTTGTCAACTCTTTGGCCTTATGTGAGCATCTAGTTTGCTTACCTTCTTGACATGCATCACACAATTTATTCTTTTCATACTTCACTTTGGAAAGTCCATCTACATGATCATATTTTGAGAGCTTGGAGAGAAGCTTCATATTGGAGTGTGCCATTCTCCTATGCCATAGCCAAGCTTCTTCTTCCTTTGACATCAAGCACTTAACAGAGTTGTTAGTTGCAATGGGTATGTCAATTGTGTACACATTTTCATCTCTACTATCAACTAAAATGGTAGAGTCGGACTCAATGTGTTTGATAATGCATTTAGTAGAATGAAATTCTACTAAATAGCCATTATCGCACAATTGGCTTACACTAAGAGGTTATGCTTCAAACCTTCAACTAATAATACCTTTGATAAAAATAAATTAGGTTCTACAAGAATTGAGCCATAACCTACTATGGATCCTTGACTATTATCACCAAAAGAAACTTTACCTTTATTCTTAAATTTGATGGAGGAGAATTTTGAGGCATCCCCGGTCATATGACGTGAACAACCACTATCAAGATACCATAGGTTGCCGGCGACCCTACTCCTCAAGCACACCTATTTACAAACAAAAACTAAAGATTTTGGTACCCAAAAATAATTGGGTCCAATGGAGTTAGGCACTAAATTCTTAAGTACCCATGTCTTTAATCCTTTCTTATGAGCACGTCCTCTAGATAGGTTCAAAGACATGAGTGACTCTAAGGATTTCTTAATGGTAAAGTTAGTTCCACTTCTCACAATCAAAGAGGTATAAGCCTTCTCCTTGTGAGTGGAGTCGTATCCAATTCCGGCCTTGTTGTATACTGCTCTTTGGTTTCCAAACATCATATCTAGATACTTGGACCCCTTAGTGAATACTTCAAGGTCTTTTCTAAGGCTTTCAATTTTAGATTTTAAATCATGATTTTCTTTTTCAAGTTTTTCAACTTGAGAAAAATCACATGATTTCTCATCTAAAGTCACTTGAAAGGTCGTGGAAGATAAAGTATTAATTAAAGATTCCCTCTCAAGTTTAAGAAAATTTAACTCCTTATAGAGCCCTTTAACCTTAGACTTGGATAACTTTAATTCATCCATTAATTCACAAACAAAATCTTGCATATCGTCAAATGAAAAATCACTTACCTCAAGATCTTTTTCAGAATCGCTTTCATCATGTGTTTTGGCCATCAATGCAAAATGTGCTACATGTTTTTTGGTAGCATCACTATCAGATGAAGATGATGAATCTGAGTCATCCCAAGTGGCAGCCAATACCTTCTTTTTCTTCTTGGCTTTATCCTTGCCTTCATGCTCTTTTTGGATATTTGGGCATTCATCTCGATAGTGACCTAGCTTTTTACAACCAAAACATATGACATTTTGTCTCCAATTTTTATTATAATTATTTCCCTCGTAGTCCTTAATATTTCTCTTATTTCTATCCCTACTAAACCTTCCAGTCATTTTCTTCATATCATCTTTACTAAACTTCTTTCCTCTCCTCATCATTCTTCTAACCATATGGGCTACAATTTTAGCTTCTGGATCACTATCCTCATACTAGAAGAAGATATCTCAACTTGGGCTTTCTTGGAGAGTTTAAGTGAAGGTGATGATGAAGGTTTCTTGGATATTTCTTCTTCTGTTACTAGAGCTATGCCTTTCTTCACTTCTTTTTCTCCACCATGCCTGGTTTTATGAAGTTCCATATGGCTAAACAACTCATCAATTTTATATGTATCAAGGTTTTGAGAAACTCCTATAGCATCAACTTTGCCAACCCATAATTGAGTTCTAGGAAAAGCTTCTAATACCTTACATACAACTTCTCTATTTTCTAAAATGTCACCTAGCCCTACAAGCCCATGGTAAATCTCTTTGAATCTAGAGTGCATTTGGGCTACAGATTCACCTTCTCTCATCTTAAAATTATCAAATTGATTTTTATAGAGAGCTTTCTTTGCTCTCTTGACCTTAGATGTCCCCTCATGTAATTCAATCAATTTCTCTCATATTTCTTTTGCACTAGTTTGCGGACTTAATTTATTTACCTCTTCTTTGGTTAAGGCACATTGCAAAGTGGTGATACCTCTCGCGTTTGCCATATATCTCTTCTTATCATTTTCACTCCAATTTTTTTCATCTAATTCTAATCCATCCTTATCCTTAGGTGGTATATATCCTTTCTTAAAATTAATCATCATATCAAAATCAGTTTGAATGAATGCAGTCATCCTCATCTTCCAATATGCAAAGTCTGATCCATCAAAAAGTGGTGGCCTATGAATAGATTGACCTTTTGAATTTCTAGAAGTCATGCTACTTCTTGGTGGTTAAACCTAAGTAGAAGTCCTCGCTTTGATACCAATTGTAGGATCAAGTATGACGTCTAGAGGGGGGTGAATAGACGTAATTAAAATTTAATTTAATTTACTAAATATAATAGTTAGTGCAAAATACAAGCGGAAGCAAATATAAATGCAGATAAGAAGAAAATATCACATTCACAAAGAACACACAATATAACGTGGTTCGGCTCAAATTAGAGCCTAATCCACCCAACCTCGATCGGAAAGATATCACTATAACACACTCCTTGGTTTAGGCGGAGAAGCCCGTACAAATCCTCCTATATCCACTCACTAGAGGCCCTCCTCACTTTTAAGTGAGGGCTCACTCACTCACCTCCTCCAACCCTTATTTGGAGGCCCTCTTCACACATACAGTGAAGGCAGAAAAGAACAACTAAAATATTACAAAAAAAGCAAATTACTCACTCTTCCTTCTTATGATTGAATCTTGAAAGCTAGAAGAAGAGTGGATGAAGAGTTTGAGCACTTGAGTCCAAGTTCACCTAGATCGTCTTGAATCTTGATTGAAACTCCACTTGAATGTTTTTATCAACTCTTAGGATGGTGGAGAATGAAGGTGAATGTTTGGAGCACTTAGAGGATTTTATGAGCCAAGAAGAGTACACCAACAACCCCTATCTCCTTATATAACAAGAGCTCCAACGGCTAGAAATATGTGGAAAAGACCTGGAGGTTGACCTCAGGTCGACCCCAGCTAGCCGTTGGAGGATAACAATAGGCCAACGGTCACTTCCAAGGTCGACCTCACCACTGAGGTCGCCTCCAGGTCGACCTGGAAAAATCCTCCAAGATAACCAAAGTTTCTGTCGAGGGTCGCTGCTGAAGGTCGACCTCGGGTCGACCTCGGATCGACCTCAGATCGACCTCGGGTCGCCCTCAGGTCGACCTCGAAAAATCCCCAAAGATGACTAAAGTTTCTGTTGAGGGTCGCTGCTGAAGGTCGACCTCGAAAAATCCCCCAAGATGACTAAAGTTTCTGTTGAGGGTCATTGCTGAAGGTCGACCTCACTATTGAAGGTCACTCTTCAACTATCCCAAAGCTGCCCTGGAGCTATCACAACCAAAAGAAAATATCTAGAGCAATCTCACCACTATTAGGCCACATAATTAAGAGAGTTTAAACTTTTAAGAATATCTAGTTAACTCGCAGAAATTCTAAGTGCTCAAACTCATATCCAGACTATTCTAACAGCCAAGATCAACCTACAACAATTCTACTCTCAAGTAGAATGAAAAGTAACAATAATAACATATGCTTCACTTGATCTTCAATACTTGAGCCTTTCTCTTCAATTTAATTAGATCTCAATTTTAGTATAAAATTGAGATGTAATTTTAATAAACCTGAGATTAAGAACACTAAACAATTATGTTAGTACAAATTAACTTAAACATATTGTTAAACATCAAAATCACAATATTACCACAAGGGAGGAACCAACACTTTCTACTCCTCAATAAGGCTACCTTTGCTTGATTCTGCTTTGAGTTTTGTAAGGCAGCACCATCGTCATGGATCTATGCTGCAGTCAATGGATTGCGTAACTCAGGTAAGACAAGAAGTTGTAAACGAAAATAGCTTTCTAAAACCATCCAATCCCGCGGCATTTGATCCTCACAAAAATAGATCACATCTCTAACTTGGTTCCTCGGATTCACCTTAAAGTATTGGTTTGCCCCTCCCCACTCTGCACGACAACTTGTTCACCATTTGCACTAATTTCAATTTGCTAGACAAAGAACCCTCTTCCTCAGCTCTTCCCAAAGTTGGAATCTCCCTCTTTGTTAACTGTTAGTTCCTTTATTTCTAGATTTAAGTGTTTTGATTTAGAATGTGAAATAAAGTTGATATTTTTATTAAAAATTATTGAATATGTAAAATAAAATAATATTTTTTATATTAAAATTTATATAGAATCAATAAAAAATTTATTTATTATTATTATTATTATTATGTAAATTAGTATAATTTGGTTTTGATTTTGGTCATTATGCTAAACAGAGTTATATAATTATATTTTAGTTTTTATTTTTTAAAAATTTTTTTAGTTAGATTTTTAATTTTTAAAAAAAAAAAACTATTTTAGGTTACTAGATTTTAAAATAAAACTTCAGAGAAAAGCAAAATAAAGATCTAAAGTCCCCTATAGTTTTAATTTGAGACAAAATGAAAGTAAATGATAGAGACCTATTAGTAATTAATTTGGCTTTTATACTTTATTATATATATAGATTGAAAATTTAAATGCATAGCATCTAAAAAATCAATTACGAGATAAATCAATTTCATTTCAAAAAAGTCGTCTTCAAGTCAAAATAAATTAAATTGATTTCAAATACGAGCGAATTTCGAGTTTAGCAGCCCCTCCTACAAATACCAACGGCTACCTCCTCCAATCTCCATCCTCTTCTCATCTCCTCCTCCGCTAGCTACTCTAAAGCCTGCAAGAAGCCATGGTGGTGGCAACCCTCACGCCGGAGGGCAACGAGAGGATCCTCGCGGCTGACTTGCCGGTGGTAGACCTCTCATGGAGCAGAGAGAAGGTGAGGAAGCTCGTGGTGAGAGCGTGCGGTATATTTAATAGAGTAAATTGCATTTTGGTCTCAATCTTTTAAAATTTTTAATTTGGGTCTTTAAGATTATAAAAGTACTATTATCTAATCCTAATTAAGATATAATTATTAATTTTTTATTATTATACGATAAGAATATCCCCAATGTTTAATTTTTGAGTTTTTATAAAAATTTTTAAGAATGGTGAGAATATAGAGGTATAATTCTCTTTTAAAATACATAAGCTATTCAAATAAATCAAAAGTGATCAAAATTTGTTTTTTTCTCAAAAAAGACCTACCAAAAATACAAATTCTAATAGAGTGATTACAACTGCAGCACTTTTATAACCTCAGAATTAAAATCGAGATTTTTAAAAAATTAAGACTAATTTGCAATATTCTCTTATTCTTAGACTCCCGGATGCAATTTACCGATAAGTCAAACTTATTAACATTCTACAAACTTTCCTTTAAAGAAGATTATTTTAATATCTTATAAAACAAATGAAGATTATTTTAATATTGTTGACATAAAATAATGTAAATCTTCTAAACCTGACCATATCTGAAGCACCAAAATAGATTTTAAAAAATAAAAATAAAAAAAAACAAATAATGCAAATTTTCTCTCCAATAATTAAGCTAATTGTGTCATCATATAGATGGAAATATTCTTCCATCTTTAAAGTGCTAGTAGGTGACAAGAATAAAAGTTCACACTAAACTACAAATGACTTCCATGTCAGCATCCTTTATCTGCAATCCAAAGCAAAAAAAGGCCCACTTTCTATAGGAAAGTAGGCCGGATTCCGAGAGAGGTAGCAATTTTTGATCCGACTTGAATCCATCCCAGATTAATCAGATATAAGTCGAGTTTATACAGGTATGAGATCATAAACAGTTGACTTGAATTCGACCCGTCTGAGAGGACCCGAGTACGAGGTGGTGAGTCAACCTGATTAATCGAGTATCACTTATCAAAATTAGTATTTTTTTTTTCATATTTTAGTTGTGTTCTCAATGTTTTTGATTAAATTTTATATTTATATTAATTCAAAGTAAAAATATTAAATTGATCAAATTTTGATACCTCAAAATTACAATAAACGAGCTGATGGGTCTTGAAACTTGACCCGTATGATAAACGGATAAGATTTAGGTCAAACTTAAATGGTCAAGTCAAAAGATCGGATGACTCGAGCTTGACCATTGCTGACTAAATTGTCACCCCTATGTTCAGATTCTAGTTACGCTCCTTTTAACAAGGCATACGAGTTGATTTTAAATTAAGTAAAACAGTTATAGCGCGAATTTTAAGTTTCAAACTATTACTAACTCTACTAGTTGAATTTGTCTAAGTTTAACCTAAATATATAAAAGAATAGGCAAAGCTCCCACATGACATCAAGATTGAGCCACGATACATGTCATCGACTAATGTTGAGGTCGAGAGCCTCGACAACGAACAGCAGCCGAGGCCAAAGTAGAAGTCAACTCTTAATCAAAAGTTTGAATTAAAACGGCCAAAACATTCAATTCGGAAAAGGATGATTACGATGTGACTTAGCAAATTCGCCCACTAAGCAAGAATTTCCAACTTAACGAAAGTCGACTTAAAGCTGTATCATGCAACTTTCTTTTATATTTTCTAAATTTGTCCATTTTCATAAGCGCGATCGTTTAGCTGGCTTAAAGTTAATTTAACTTTATACTACATTCCACATCACATATATATCAAATTAATAATTAATAAATTTCATATCTTACATTACTTTCAATAAAAAAATAGTAAAATAAACTTACTGGACATGAAATTCTGTCAAAAATATCCGTTTCACCCATAAAAAATTAAAAATTACGTATGTTATATAATATTATGCATTTCACCGAAATTAATCAAAATTCATTTTTTAAAGACTAATCTCACTAATCAGAGTTCAATGCGTGCTACGCATAACGTAATATAAAATTACTTCGACAGAGCCAAAAAGTAGTATAATTTTAGAATTGGGTGTAAAACGTGCAAACCTTAAGTGAAACGGGTACGTAAATTCCCCGCGAAAACATCACCATCCAAAGGTTAAAACAGACACCTAGAATTTTTTTTCAAACTGTCTTTTTTTTTCTCTAAAATCCAATTTTGTGTTCTTCTGACATCTTGTTTTTGATCTCTTCAGATTGTGTTCCTCGTGTTTGCGCCACATAATAATTGAACCAACTTGATGGCAGGATTTCTGGCCAGTGTTCGGTCTCCAAAAGCTGAGCCTTACAGTTTCTAGATCTCTTATGAATTAGTACTCTTACTTAATTTCCTGTTTCATTATCAGAAGCTTGAGAGAGCTTCTCCATTGAAGCTGCCATGGCCTTCACCTGCTCCACGATCACCATAATTCTCTTCTCCCTCCTCTCCACCTTCAGCTCCGAAGCTCTGAATGGAGAATCTGATAGAGTTTTTAGCCTTCCTGGCCAGCCCCATTCTCCTGCAGTTTCTCAGTATTCTGGCTATGTAACAGTGAACAGAAAAAGAGGGAGAGCTCTCTTCTACTGGTTCTTTGAAGCTCAACATGAGCCTCGCAACAAACCCCTCCTCCTCTGGCTCAATGGAGGTTTGATGGTTTCCTTTTCGGATTTTGATTCATCGAATTCGTGGGAAAAAAAGAAGTATTAATCTTTCGTTGAATCTGGCATGCATGAACCACCTACTGATAGTTTGCGTGTTTCAATTGATTTTCGTTAAGTTTATTTGATTGTTCTTCTGCAGGCCCTGGGTGCTCATCCATAGGTTATGGAGCTGCTGTGGAACTGGGGCCTCTCAGAGTGAAGAGATTTGGAGCAGGACTTGAGTTCAATGAATATGCTTGGAACAGAGGTTTTAGAGCTCTCTCTCTCTCTCTCTCTCTCTCTCTCTCTCCAGTTCACATGATGTGTTCAATTAAATGCAGAAGCAAATTTGCTGTTTCTGGAGTCTCCAGTGGGGGTTGGCTTCTCCTACAGCAATACATCCTCTGATTTCAGCAGGCTGGAAGATGGTTTTGTTGGTAGTAAATATGCATGATACATACTATAGTGTTAGTGTTGAGTTGCCTTGAATTCAAAGCTTTAAGGTTCGGTTCCCCTCTCTTTTCGATGTGCGGCGATTCATTTCTGTGCCCCTCCACTTAGAAACCCGCCCGGAGTCGCTTCTTGTCCGGGTAATTCTGATTCAGTCATATCAACATCACCACGACGATTACTCCCCGGACTCTTATGTCCCGAGTCATCTCAGTTTCACTCGCAAATTGGATGTCAAAAGTTCCAACAGTTTCGATGGTTGGATTTTGATAGTTTTGATATAAAATATGCTACGATCTTTGATTTTTGACTCAGAGTTCTGAAACCTGAAAGTATTACACAAGTTTTGGTCTTGATTGAAATTGAAATAAAACTTACAAAATTGATTAGTTTTAGTGAAATTTAAACCCAAAGTTATTTTTATTAGTTGTTTAATGTCAAAGATGAATATTTAGATTTATCACCTTCAATTTTGATGAGTAATTACAATTCACTCCCAAACATATGATGAAAAATATAATTAATACAATTTTCAGGAGTGAAAGATGTAAAGATTGGGGTTGAATTATAATTTATTCATCAAATTAAACGGGATGTGATAGATGTAGATATTTATTTTTGAGGATAAATGAGTAATAAAAATATTTTTTTAGTCAAATAAATTTGTGTTTTCGTTTTTCTTTATTTTTTTTAAAAATTTATGCTTGAATATTAAAAAAAAAAATCCAGAATTTGATTTTTTTTTTTTTTAAAAAATCTTGCAGCTAAAGATGCATACAGCTTTTTGGTGAACTGGTTGGAAAGATTTCAGCAGTATCAGTCCCATGATTTTTACATAGCAGGAGAGAGTTATGCAGGTCATTTTTAATAGGTCCAATCATTATTTACTAATAATATATAATTTGAGGGTGATATATTTATATAGGCTTCTGATGTCATTAAAAATTTTAAATTTTATTGTTCACTAATTAATTAATTTTTTATTTTGCAGGGCATTATGTTCCTCAACTCGCTGAAATTATCTATCACCGCAACAAGGACCGGAAGAAAAACCCTCGTATTAATCTCAAAGGATTTTTGGTAAAGTTGACCTCATTTTCATGCATTCCACCATTTTGTACCAATAAATAAGATTGTAATCGAGTTAAATTTAACTGAGTCGGTCTCAACCCTCGATTTATATCTTAATTGAACGTAGTTTACACATTATTTATATTACATATGCTAATATATGAAAGCGACATACAGTTTCAATAACACCAACACAAACAAATAAATAATTTCTTTATATTTCTATTTTTATCTACAATTATATAACGTAGTTATAACTCAAAAATAGCATGTGTGCGCGCATACATATTGAATAGAATTCAAGTTGAACACTTTCGTTTCGAACAAGTCGTTTCACATTACAAAAAAATCAGGTTAATTTTAAGCCAACAAAAGTTTAAACGGTTATTCAATGAGTTACAAGTTTCAACATCTTGAGTTCAGATGCTTTGAATCTTAGCTCGTCTGTAGTGAGTAACTAAGTGCATGGCCTAAATCGTGTGCACTACTCGAACTTTTTCGAAGGTTGGGAATGATGATTCCGACCAGTTTGTTTACGTCTAAATCAGTGATTGCTTGATCTCTTCTATCATAGGAGGATTATTTCTTGAAAATTAAGCATAGACATTGAAAACCAATGATCATAATGCATTTATTTTATTTAATTAAGAGTTAAATTACAGGTAGGGAACCCTGAGACTGATGATTATTATGACTACAAAGGCTTGGTGGAGTATGCTTGGAGCCACAGTGTGATATCTGACCAATTATATAGTAAAGTGACCAAGGTTTGCAATTTCAAGCATTGGAATTGGACCCATCACTGCAAAAATGCAATGAACTTGGTCTACAATGAGTACAATGAGATTGACATCTACAATATTTATGCACCAAAGTGCACAAATGATGCAAATTCAGAGAAAAACAATCTTCAAACAAAGGTTTTTTTTTTTTCATTTTATGTCTTTTCATACAGTACTTATGTATTGGTAGTATTTGCTAATAGCAACTCGAGCATCTCCTGAGGTTTTTGGACATAATTTCACAATGCTTATGTTTTAGTCGTGTTAGCATCTCATTATCCAAGCTAACAGATAATTAGGTCACTCGCATGCTAAATATTGTGTGTGATGACCCATGACTGAAGAGGGCGAAGAGTGATTACCGAATAATGTTCTAAGGAAAGGGAATTGCTGGTGCAAGGAATGACTCCTGGCAAGCTTCTAGGCTTAGTGAATGGTGAGAGTAGCACAAAAATAAATTGTCTTATGTTAGAAAGGATGGGAGTTTTTGAGCTATATAATTAAATAAAATGATCTAAATATATAGAGGCATCTTTGGGGGTAAAGCCGTGAAGCTATAGGAACTCCGCGGTTAAGTACTTAAGATGCAATAGTTTTAGGTTGGATGATCTTCCTGAGAAGTACTCAAATGACTTAATTTCCTAAAATCAAAATAATCTATAATTCTATATCTGGTATACTAGATGTTAAATATAAAGTGGTATGTGATGCTTCCAGACTTAATCAAAAGGCAAAAGGTCGATATCGGCCTACTGAGTTAGCTTGGGGGGTAGTCATTCGGCCCGGTAATGAGTTGTCTATAAAAAAACCATTTTAATAAATCGTTTTCTATATACAACTTAGCTGTCGAAATACTCCTTCATAAGAAAATAGAGCGAACTAGGAAGGAATTTAAGCTGTAGAATGCACTCATTTGTGAGTACAATAGTTTACTGTGAATAAGCTAGGCTTTTTCTCATTGAGGAAAAAAGTAGCAGATTTATTTTCACTATAGTTTAATAAGATATTGCAATTATTTTTATTTATATTCATTGAAATTAAAACTAAAAAAAACTTATTGTCACAAGATTAATGTGACATTTACATCAATCTGCAGAGGAACATTTTGGGAAGGATGAGGATTCCTGCAGGCTATGATCCATGTTTCTCAAGCTATGTGAAGGAGTACTTTAATAGACATAATGTGCAGAGAGCACTTCATGCTGCAAGGAACCCTAGAGTTAAGTGGAAGGTTTGCAAGTTGAGTCTTCATTTTTCCTTCAAAACCCCCTTCTTTACTCGTTATTTTTTAGACTTCGTGCGTAATGTTTATCCATATAAGAGTCCTGTCGTACAATCCCAATGAACAATAGTAGGTTTAGGTTTAATAATAATCTAGTAGATTAAACCTCAATCTATTATTGAGCAATACATCGATCGTTAATGTTGGAAAAAGCAGCCTGAGTGTGACTGTTACTAGCTTAGTACCATCGTATTACTTAACATATAACTCTGGGTGGATGTCTTACTGTTGAAAGAAAAGTTGAGCTCAACTCGTGAAATAAAGTTGATATTTTTATTAAAAATTATTGAATATATGAAATAAAATAATATTTTTTTATATTAAAATTTGTGTAGAATGATTAGAAAATTTTATTTATTATTATTATTATTTTTTTAAACTAGTACCATTTTGGTCCTGATTTTGGTCCTCACACCAAACAGGCCGGGGCTAAAATTTCAGGCTTTAGTAAATAAGGGGTTGATTGTTAAACTTATATGTATATGGGATTTAGATGTAAAATTAATATTTTGAGTAATATTAAATGATGTATGTATAAAATTACTCATTTAATTAAAATAATTTGTTACCTTGTAGTGATTCCATGCTGAATACTTACAAGTACAGAGTTTTCTCTGTTCTACCAATCTACTCCAAGCTTATCAAGGCTAAATTGAGGATATGGTTGTACAGGTTTGATTTAAATTAACTTCCACATTTATGCTCATAATTTTTTTTTTTAATAATTTTAGGGCAACATATAGTTTAAATTCATGACAAGAAACTATAAAGAATGATCTTGCATACTTTGAACTAAATGAGAATTTATTATTTGATAGAGTGCAATAGAAATAAATGATTATGTAGTCGACTCCAACTAGTGAAATTAAGCCTTCAGACTGAGGCTTTTTATTCCATGGGGAAGCGTTAGAATCGAGTAAAACTTTCAATAACAATGAGATGTGTCTTCCCTTATAATAAACTCCCTCCTATACCAAAATGGAATCTCTAATTAAGTTCAAGAATACAATAGAAGCAAATCTAAGTCCCCATCCTTGTATCTTTCTTCTTATCATCTTCATATATGTCAAAATGCTTTTGAAGTCATCCAAATGGGCTTTGATACTGATGACCTCCTCTAGCCACTGGGTATAAAACCATTGCTTTCATACACAGTGATTTCAACCTAAGCCACAATGCTAATGTTGTAGTATCCTTAAGATAATTCTATAGATAGAAAATCTTCTAATTCATTCTCTCCGAATCTTCTTCTGTACACAGAGATACCTACTTCTTGTCTCTATTGAACTAAAACTAATCCAAATCTAATTGAATAGGAAAGAAATTTAATCTTCACTTAACACAAATAGAACCTTGTGCTCTTGTCAAGCTTTTCAATGTATTTCCATTGTAGCCATGACTGAGCTTTCTTTTAAGTATGTCAAGTCAAGGCTGCTTGGCACAATGGAATGTGAATTCTTTCAACAAACAGTCTAAGAAGAAGAACACATCATAAGGAGACAATAGATGTGTAACATCCCGTGATTCCAATGTAGATAGTGTTAATACCAGGATTCAACGTTGAATCCCAACCGTCCACGTGGTTTCTTAGCCTCTGCTTTGCAGATCTCTAGCTTTGCAGAATGATAATTGGCCTTCACATCTTCCGGAGACGACGCCCCAGCTGCAGCATCCCCACAAACATCGGCCACGATGATGGTGCTGCTGCCCTTCATACCATCGGCCACGATGATGGTGCTGCTGCCCTTCATACCATCGGCCACGATGTTTGAGCCATCAACCACAGCATAACATCGGGCACGATGTTTCTCCGGCTCCCCACAAACATCGGACACGGTGTTTCTCCGACCTGTATACCATTGGACACGATGGTTCAACCTCAGCGTAACATCGGGCATGATGTTTCTCCAACCCCACCTGCGACTATCAGAACACCACGATAACACTGCTTTTGCCAGCGCGGACTTCCACTAAGAGTCTGCATGCTCAGCACAAGTTCTCATGAGGCTCGAAGACCAAGGACCTGCATGCTCCAAACTGCTGCAAGTTCCCATAAGGCACGAAGATCAAGAAGCCACTTGCTCCATCCACTACTGTCGGTCCCTTCAAAGGCCGACAGAAGCGGCACCGCCAGTATGGACTCAACAGACAAAGCGTCCAACACCCATTCTGGCGAATCTACCGGACTCCACTGCAACTCTCCTATAAATACCCCCCGGCGAGCCACGCCGAAAGGAAGGAAAAAGCCGGAACCCAGAGTAGGAAGGAGAAAGGGACGGTCCAGATGAAGTCACCACAATCACCCAGAATACACCTTGAGATACTTATAAATCTCCCTGCAAAAGGGAAGAGATATTGCTTGTAATCTTCCTTGTACTGGTCTCTCCGACCAGACACTCTTTCATAGTAAAATCTCCTCGTTGACGCCCGATGGACGTAGGGGATCTTCTCCTTGAACCACCTTAAATTTCTGTGTTACTCCGAATGTCATTCTCCCCCTTTAACACTCTAACCCCTTTGGCTGAACGTCACTTACCGTCGATTTCAAGATCTACCTTTTGCCATCAACAGTAGAGGTATTGTCTGCTTTGGCTTTAGGGAACTGTTTGACTTGAGTACTTTCCAGGCAGTTACCCATCCCAGTACTACTCTAGCTCAAGCACGCTTAACTATAAAGTTTTTCATCAGTAGTCTCACTACATGATATCTCTACCATTTGAGATTGCATTGTTTACTTGTATAACTCAGGATCTCTCCTATTTTCGATATGAGACAATTCATTTCTGTGCCTCTCTCACCACTTTTTATCGGCCTAAAGACTTGCCAGAAATCACACTTTGTCTTAGTAATTCTTTTCTCTTAGGACATCACCCGACGAATTTGTACACATTTACAAAGCCAAAAAGGTCCACATAAAATAAAAAATGCTAAATAAAGTCAAAATTTATTCATATGAAGTATATATTTTTACTTTATATAGATATTTTGTTATTTTGTATTGATAAATTTTATTTTATCTGGACTTTTTTGACTTTATATATGTACACAAATCAAGCAAAATAGTCGTACAAAAATATTTACAAAACAACGAAAAAATATTAAACGACGAGAAAAGAGCACGAAGCAATATTTTCTAATTGTTACGAGGAGCGAGAACATGCCGGTGGGCCTCACATGCCTGCGTGATGCATGTTGATTGCTGGGTTAATAGGGTGACACGGCCTCGAGGCCCCACCTAATGAATTTTCTTGATATGGAGGCCATTACTGTTCAGCTTTGCTTCACACATGAGATTCCTTCTTCTCTCTCTCTCTCTCTCTCTCTCTCATGATTGATCTGCATCTCCTTTGCAGTGGAGACACAGATGGCAGAGTTCCAGTGATTGGCTCAAGGTACTGTGTGGAGTCCCTAGGCCTGCCAATTCTTTCCCAGTGGCAGAGATGGTTCCACAACAAACAGGTTTAAATCTCACAAGTTGTTATTATTATTATTATTATTATTTTTTTTTTTATTTTTATTTTTAGAGATTTTCATTAAAATTTACAAAATTTAATTTTTAATTAGATTAAAATTAAATTTAAATAAAAATATTTTTTATTAAAAATTATAAATAATGTGAAATAAAATTAATTATTATATTAAAATATATACGTGAACGATGTGATATAAATTAGTTATTAATTTAATATATATATATATAGTATGTGAAATAAATTAATTATGTGATGCGACGTGTGCCTGTTTAAAATTAATCCAGATTAATTTTAATCTGCCAAATAAA